>CM054136.1:91161153-91173653 GCA_028751875.1 Rapana venosa | reverse complement strand
TACACGACAAACAACACACACATCACACACATACACAATACAACACCAGAGACACTACCAACAAGAACAACAGACACAACACATACATACACACAAACACAGACACACACACATACATACACACACATACACACACATACACACCACAGAGACACATACACACACACACATACACATACACGACACAGAGACACATACAACACATACACACATACACAACACATACACATACACACACATACACACATACACACACACATACACAACACACAATACACACACATACACACACCACATACACACACACATATATACACACACATACACACACACATACACAAACACATACACACACATACACACACACATAACACATATCACACACATACACACACATACACACAACACACATAACTACACACATAACACACACATACACACACATACACACACACATACACACAATACACATACACACACATACACACATACACACACAATACACACACAACACATACCACACACAATACACATACATACACATACAACACACACATACACACACAATACACATACACACACACCATACAACATACCACACACATAACACATACACATACACACATACACACACATACACACACACATATACACACACACACACATACACACACATACACATACACACACATACACCACACATACACACACATACACATACACACACATACAATACACACCACACATGAACACACATACACACATACACACATACACAACACACATACACACACACACACATACACACATCACACACACAACAAATACACAACACACACCACACACACACAATACACACACACACACACACACACACAACACACACACACACACACCACAACAACACACACACACACACACACACACACACCACACACACAACGGGATAGCCTAGTGGTTAGAACATTACGCTCGCACTGTGATGACCCGGGTTGGCTCATTTTCCCCTGCAGTGAACATCAGTGCAGACTCCACTCTCCCCAAAAGTCCTTCGGGTGAGACTATAAACTGAGGCCTCGTGTGCGAATACACGCAACATATCTTTAGAACACGTTAAGCCTGTTTTGCTTTTCGAAAGAGTAGGCCATTGTGTGCCGGTGGGAACAGATGACAAAACTGACAAGGCCGCATACACTCGAGGACTGCATGAGAGCTTATTCCATTATCCTCGATTTAGAAGAATAAATAAAACGCACACACACATATACATACATGCACACACACACATATATATATATATATATATAATTATATATATATATATATATATATATATATATATATATATATATATATATATATATATTCCCAGTCCCCTCCCCTCCCCCTCCCCTCCCCTGCCTGCACCACTGACAACACTGCCTGTTTGTCTACCTCAGGTAAGGCAGCCAGAAGAGCACCACCCAAAGCATGCCCTGCCTTGCCAGGCTCAGCTCCTCAACACACAGCAGGCTTTGTGTCCAGCCCGTTGCTGCAATCTCAGCGCTGATCTGCCGGGCACCCCCCCCCCCCCCCACCTTCCAGCTGCTGCTGCCCTCTCCTCTCTTTGGGGCCCAGGAGTCGTTTGTGTCAGTGTCTTCACAGCAAGAGGCCAAACGCGATAAGGGGTCATTCAGTGAAGTCACAGAGGTCATTCGATTAGGTTGACTGGCTGCTGGCCTGATCTGAGAGAGAGAGATTGAGAGAGGGAGGGAGGGAGAGAGGGAGGGAGGGAGGGAGAGGGAGAGAGGAAGGGAGGGAGGGAGAGATGTCTCTATAATGTCACTGTTGCTATCTTCGACGTACTAATACATGAACACAGTGGTGTGACATGACATGCTGACACATGAACACAGTGGTGTGACATGACATGCTGGCACATGAACACAGTGGTGTGACATGACATGCTGACACATGAACACAGTGGTGTGACATGACATGCTGACACATGAACACAGTGGTGTGACATTACATGCTGGCACATGAACACAGTGGTGTGACATGACACGCTGACACATGAACACAGTGGTGTGACATGACATGCTGACACATGAACACAGTGGTGTGACATGACACGCTGACACATGAACACAGTGGTGTGACATGACATGCTGACACATGAACACAGTGGTGTGATATGACACGCTGACACATGAACACAGTGCTGTGACATGACATGCTGACACATGAACACAGTGGTGTGATATGACATGCTGACACATGAACACACTGGTGTGACATGACATGCTGGCACATGAACACAGTGGTGTGACATGACATACTGACACATGAACACAGTGGTGTGACATGACATGCTGGCACATGAACACAGTGGTGTGACATGACATGCTGGCACATGAACACAGTGGTGTGACATGACGTGACATGCTGACACATGAACACAGTGGTGTGACATGACATGCTGGCACATGAACACAGTGGTGTGACATGACGTGACATGCTGACACATGAACGCAGTGGTGTGACATGCTGACACATGAACACAGTGGTGTGACATGACATGTTGACACGTGAACACAGTGGTGTGACATGACATGCTGACACATGAACACAGTGGTGTGACATGACATGCTGACACATGAACGCAGTGGTGTGACATGCTGACACATGAACACAGTGGTGTGACATGACATGTTGACACATGAACACAGTGGTGTGACATGACGTGACATGATGACACATGAACACAGTGGTGTGACATGACGTGACGTGCTGACACATGAACACAGTGGTGTGACATGTCGTGACATGATGACACATGAACACAGTGGTGTGACATGACGTGACGTGCTGACACATGAACACAGTGGTGTGACATGTCGTGACATGATGGCACATGAACACAGTGGTGTGACATGACGTGACATGATGACACATGAACACAGTGGTGTGACATGACGTGACATGCTGACACATGAACACAGTGGTGTGACATGTCGTGACATGATGACACATGAACACAGTGGTGTGACATGTCGTGACATGCTGACACATGAACACACTGGTGTGACATGACATGATGACACATGAACACACTGGTGTGACATGACATGCTGACACATGAACACAGTGGTGTGACATGCTGACACATGAACACAGTGGTGTGACATGACATGATGACACATGGACACAGTGGTGTGACATGGCATGCTGACACATGAACACAGTGGCATGACATGCTGACACATGAACACAGTGGTGTGACATGACATGTTGACACATGAACACAGTGGTGTGACATGCTGACACATGAAACAGTGGTGTGCATGTACATGCTGACACATTACACAGTGGGTGACATGACATGCTGATCACCTTGAACACGTGGTGTGACTATGACATGCTGACACATGAACACCGTGGTGTGTGTGAATGGAAACGCTGACACATGAACACAGGGGTTGACATGGCATGCAGCTGACACATGGAAACAGTGGTGTGTCATGCTGACACATGAACACGTGGTTGTGCATGGCTTGCTGACACATGAACACATTGTGTGTCATGCGACACATGAACACAGTGGTGTGTCATGCTGACACATGAACACAGTGGAATATTGTGTAGCTTCTTTGTAACAGCTATGCTAAATAGCTGACATCATTGTTGCTTATGAAATCACTGAGAGTTATGCTATACTGTTGACATCGTTGTTGGTTATGAAATCATTGTAAGAGCAATGCTGTATTGTTTGATAACACTTTTGGTTATGAAATCTTTTTAACAGCTATGCCGTATTGTTGAAAATATTGTCGGTTATGAAACCATTGTAGTAAATATGTTATATTGTTGATAACATTGTTGGTTATGAAATCAATGTCACAGCTATGCTATACTGGTTGAAAGCAATTGTTTGAGGACAAAAATTCGCTTATTTGACTTGCTGAAGTGCGCTGAAATGAACAGAACCAGCCTAGCACATGAGTGTAGAAATGGCAAGTGTAAACACTGTGGAGCCCAGGTCAAAAGCTCTGTCAGCTACTGCTGTCAGCGAGGTGTCCAAACCTAAAGTGCTATGTTGTTATTCTTTAACATGTCATGTTAAGATGCCCAAACCTAAAGTGGTATGTTGTTAGTGTGTAACATGTCATGTTGAGGTGTCCAAATCTATTGTGGTATGTTGATAGTAAGTAACATGTCATGTTGAGGTGCCCAAACCTATTGTGCTTTGTTGTTAATGTGTAACATGTCATGTTGAGGTGTCCAAACCTAAAGTGCTTTGTTGTTAGTGTGTATCATGTCATGTTGAGGTGTCCAAACCTAAAGTGCTTTGTTGTTAGTGTGTAACATGTCATGTTGAGGTGTCCAAACTTAAAGTGTTTGTTTTGTTTAATGTGTTAAATAGTACATGTTGAGGTGTCCAAACCTAAAGTGGTATGTTGTTAGTGTGTATAAATGTCTTGTTGAGGATGTCCAAACTAAAGTGCTTTGTTTGTTAATGGTGTAAATGTCTATGTTGAGGTGTCCAAACCTAAAGTGGTTGTATTGTTGATTAATGTGTAACATGTCATGTTGAGGTGTCCAAATCCTAAAGTGGTATGTCTTGTTTAGTGTGTTTCAGGTCAGGTTGGAGATGTCCAACTAAGTGCTTTGATTGTAATGTGTAACATGTCATGTTGAGCGTGTCCAACCTAAAGTGGTAAGATGTTAGTGTGTAACATGTCATGATTGAGGTGTCCAAAACCTAAAGTGGTTATGTTGTTAGTGGTATCATGTCATGTTGAGATGTTCCAAAACTAAAGTGCTGTGTTGTTAATGTGTTAACTGTTCATGTTGAGATTGTCTTCAGCCATTAGAAAGTTTTTGTGAGGATGCCCACTGCCCCGTCCTCTCCCGGAAAAAAACCAAGAAAAACAATCCTCTGTGTTCAGAGTGAGGAGGCTTGTATGAACAAGCTTTTACTTACACAAAGTGGCATGCTTGCCAAGGTCTCCCCCAACGTGTAACCAGTCTTTCAACGACTCCAAAGTGGAATGAAGAAAACAGAGTGCATATTTTGGATGACCCAAACGTGTTGAACTAAGAAGCAAGCAGCAACCACACCACCACCACCACCACCAACAACAACAAACAACAACAATGATGTATATGGGGGGAATAAGTGTGTTGGCATTGTGGTGTTCTACGACCGTATCATATGGCTTTAGGAAAATAAAATCAAAAAGCAAACACAACCACAACAAGCAGACAGCAAACAAATTTTTCCAAAGCCCAAAAACTGCCATCATGATTGATAGGGCAAGTTTTAGTGTTTTTTGTGCAGTTCATGTCCACTTTCCTAGCTGTTGGTATTGTTTGTGCTGCGCACTGTCAACTTCTCCTAACTGTTTGTTTGTTTCTGTGAACACTGTCAATTCTTCTAAATGTGAGGCTGTTAGAACGGCGTCAAGTTGTCATTTACCAAGGTTTGTCGTGATGTCCTCTATAATGTCCTAAAATACAGACAACTAAAGATCAGATAAACATGTTAAAACCACAGTTTTCGTACTTAGCTTGAACATAATTTCTAGAGGGATTTACTGGTTTAATAATACAAGGAATTAATTTCAAATGAATGTCATTCTGCAAATTGCTTATTTACACTTGACTGGTAATCTTTGGGTTAATGAGCTGTTGCACTGGACTAGGAAATCGCTGACCCTGACACCTGAAGTAAACAAACGACCAGTAAGAAGGCCGGAAACCAAATAGACACGCCAAACAGGACACGCGCAGAAGATGGAAAAACTCACCAACACAAAAGGGAGGAAGTGGTATCTATCCCAGTGTTTCTCTGCACAGTTCAGTGTCGCTATCGGTTGTACTGCCATGCTCCTCATTGAATCCAATGGTTTTGACTCTGTTTCCTTTTCAGGATTACACCACGCGCCTCCATCCTGTCACTCCTCGAATATCTCATTTCTTTGGAGGACTGGCTAAAAGAACAACAACAATTATGTTTCCCTTATCTCTCCCTCTCTCCCCCCACCCCCTCTCTAGCTTTCCTTCCGACTGTAAAAAATGCCTTGCTTAACAAAAGCAGAAAACAATTTCAAAGAGGAACGTTTCCACCTAGTATCCCGTTTTACATGGATTTTTACATATCTCTCTCTCTCTCTCTCTCACACACACACACACACACACACACACAGTCATGACTTTGTTAAGGGTAATGCCCTTAGTGGTATGTTTTGTATTTGAACATGTTGCATTTCTAGACAATTGATTGAAGTTTTTTTCGTTTACTTGTTACCACTCTCCTTCGTCCCTTTCATTGGTATTGTGGCCCAAGGCCGAAGTACAATTAAAATGTTTCAGAGTTCAGAGTTCATCTCTTCGCTTTCTCTTCGTTCTCTCTTTCTCTCTCTCTCTCTTCTTCTCTCTCTCTCTCTCTCTGCGCTCTTCTCTCTCTCTCTCTCTCTCTTCGCCTCCTCTCTCTCTTCTCTCTCTCTCTCTCTCTCTTCGCCTTCTTTCTTTGCCACTCTCTTCTCTCCTCTCTCTATCTCTCTCTTCGCCTCTCTCTCTTTGGCTCTCTCTCTCTCTCCTCTCTCTCTCTCGTGTCTTCTTCGCCTTCATTTTTGCCTCTCTCTCTCTTCTCTCTCTCTCTCTCTCTCTCTCTCTCTCTTCGCTCTCTTCTTTTCGCGCTTTTTTTTCTTTTAATACTATTCTAGTTCTGTGTGCCCTTGTCTTACCCTGTGACCCGTTTTATGGTTGTTTTTTTTTTTTTTTTTTTTTTTTTTTTTTTTTTTTTTTTTTTTTTTTTTTGTTTTACTGTTGTTGTTGTTTTTTGGAATTTTACTGGTAGAGTGGGAGGTAGGGGGTTGGGGCAACGGTGAGTACCCTGGAGATGTGTTGGGAGAAGGGCCAGCTTAGCAAGCACCCATGGATGGCCACAAGCAATACCCGCTTGCTGTCAGATCTGAGAAGGATGGGACTTGCCAGGGTTAACTGCCCCAGGACAACACTCTGCCTTGTGAATGAAGTGCAGGAAACCAATGACTTCCTAAGGAGTTAATGGAGACGTCAGTCAGATGACCCTTCAACTCCTACATAACACAGAGGTCAGTTGTTAGTCTTGGCCTAAACCCCCCCCCCCCCCCCCTCTGTCTCACTGTGTCAAGGCAATGGTCGCTAAGCCTTAACAGACATGGTCGTGATCTGTGCTCCTGAAGATCGCAAAGTCCAGTTGTAAGTCATCACCTTCACCCCCCCCCACCCCCTACACACACACACCCTCTATCCCACTCTGCCCAGGTTGTTCTGTGTTTGGGACAATGGACACTACCACTCAATGGATGTCGGTCAGTTGATCCTTTACTCCGCAGAAAACACAAAGTCCAGTGCTGTGCATCACTCCCCACCCCCCCCACTCGCCACTGTGTAGTATTGTGATACTTGGCTCAAACACGAAGACAAAGGAGTTTCTTCTTCACCGCTTAAGATCACACAATGCACCCCTCCTCTTTATTTCGTTGGCATTTTTGGGACAATAGACAGCGGCCGCACACACTGGAAAGACCCCCCACCCACACAACAACACACATACACCTGGTGTCATTGTTTTGGACAATAGACAGCGGCAAACACTGGAAAGACCCCCACACAAATACACACTCAAACCGGTGGCATTGTTTTGGACAATAGACAGTGGGCACTCAATGGACCCCCACCCACACACACACACACACACCTGGTGTCATTGTTTTGGACAACTAGACCGTGGCATCCATATGCACACACAAATCACACACACACACACTCACACACACCTGTGTCTTGTTTTGGACAATAGAGCGGCCATAATGGACACACACACACACACACAACACACACACACACACACACCCACACACCACACACACACACCTGGTGTCATTGTTTTGGACAATAGACAGCGGCCACTCAATGGACACACACACACACAACACCACACACACCACACCACACACACCACTGGAGTGTCATAGTTTTTGGACAATAGACAGTGGGCACTCAATGGGACCCCCCCCCCTACCACACAACACACTGTGTGGTCATTGTTTTGGACAATAGACAGCGGCCACTAAAGGCACACACACACAACACAACACACACACACACACACACAAACACACACACCTGGTGTCATTGTTTTGGACAATAGATGCGCCCCCTCAATGGACCAAACACACACACACACCTGGTGTCATTGTTTTGGACATTAGACAGCGGCCACTCAATGGACACCCACCACACTGGTCAGTTCATTGTTTTTGGTGCATAGATAGACAGCGGCCATCTACCCTATGGGCAGCACTGCAGTCTGGCACTGGGCATGCCATTTAACCTCCTTAACGAGAAGCTGACATCAAGAATGGAGGGCTCATCTTCCTCTTTCTCACCCCCCCCTCCCCCTTCCCCATTGCCATCCATTCCCAAAGGCCGTGGGTACGGGGATAGTTCAGAGGTTCAGAGGTCAGAGCACTCGCTTTTCTCCAAGCTAAGGATAAGGAGCGTTGAGCATGGTTACCTGCGATGGTGACTGTTTCGGTGACCTTGTTCAGTACATTCCCCTAGTTCACCAGCTGTTAAATGGGTATCTGCCCCTTTCTTAGTGGTCTGGTAAATGTAAAGCAGCGAGGGAGAGGAGATTGTCGCCACCCTAAAATGTGGCCCCTAGAAGAAGTGCGGTCTCTGTCACCTCTCTCTCCAAAGACCACTTAGGCTATGAGACACTTGCTGCCTTCCTTTTTACCCATGGCACAAAATAGTGCCTACTTTTGCAAAAGGCCAGAACAGGTTTTCAAGTCGTGTTGTAAGAAGTTCTGCTCATGCGTTCCGACCTGGGGGACCTCAGTTTATAGTCTCATTCAAAAGAGAGAGACAGCCGGAAAGAGAAGAAAGGACAGAGAGAGCTTCGAGAGCACTATATTTTATTTTTTTTTATTTCATTTTATTTTTTACCACTTAAGTCACGAGATTTCCTTGCTGAAATTCGGGAGAAGTATATGCTCTCCCCGGGAGAGAGCGCGTCGCCCTCAGAGCTGCGCCTCCTTTTTTTTTCTTTGGTTCTGCCATGTATTAATTTGTTTCCCTATAAGAGTGGCTTTTTTCTAAGGAATTTTGCCTAGGGACACTCTCTTGTTTGCCGTAGGTTCTTATACGTGCGCCTGAAAATTGTGTGTACCAACGGGGACCTGGGGGTGTTTATTCGTTCATCCGAAAGGACTAGCGCCCGACCACCACTCAAGGTCTCATGCATGGGAGAAAATGTGGGGCCCAAATGGGATAGAACCACCGAACACACCCGACCCTGACATTTCGCATTCTAGACCAGGCGCGTTACCTCTAGACCACGATCCACTTGTAGAGAAGATTGGCTGGAGAAGCACGATGGCAAATTCCAGACCTGACTGACTAACCTGGACTTACGCAACATTAATGGGCTAATGAATAAACTACATACACCCTTGTTGTGGTGGTGTTGGTGTGGTGTGTAGTGAAGTGTCGGGATTTATGTGTGTGTGGGGGAGTGTGTGGTGTGTTGATGTGGTGTGGTGTGTGGTGTGGATTGGATAAAAGTGTCTATGTTGTGGTGTGGTGTGGTGTGTTGGTGTGGTTGGGGTGTGGTGTGAAGTGGTCGGTGTCTTGTGATTGGAGTGTCAGGATGTGTGGTGTGGTGTGGCATGTTGTGTTGGTGTCGTGTGGTGTGTTGGTGTGGTGTGGTGTGAAAGTGTCGGTGTGTGGTGTGGAGTTGTCAGTGTGTGTGTGTTGGTGTGGTGTGGTGTGGTGTGGAGTTAGGTGTGTGGTGTGGTGCGTTGGTGTGGTTGGAGTGTCGATGTGTGGTTGGAGTGTCGTTGTTGGTGGGAGGCGGTGTGTGGTAAGTGCGGTTGTTGTGGATGCGGGGGTGGTGGGGAGTTGGGTGTGGGTGTGGAGTTGTGTGCCCTTTGGGGCAATTGGCCCACAAATTTTTAAACCCCACAAACCCCTCATAAGAAACTCCTGAAACGATTGGGGTAAAAAGGACGCCTTTTTCCTAAAACCCTTTCACCGGGTGTTGTGTGGGTTGGTTTGTGTGTGTGTGTTGTTGGGGGGTTTGGTGTGTGTGGTGTGTGTATGTTTTTTGGTTGTGGGGGTGTGTATATTTTGTGGGTGTTGTGTATTGTGTGATTTGGTGTGGTTGTTGTGGTTATGTGTGTGTTTTGGGGTTTTTGTCTGTGTGGGTGTTTTGTGTTTGGTGTGATGTGTTGGTGTGTTGGGTGGTGTGAGTGTGTGTGTGATGTGTCTGTGGGTTTGTGTGTGGGGGTGGGTGGTGGTGTGTGTTGTGTGTGTGGTGTGTGTGTATGTGTGTAGGTGTGTTGGTTTTGGGATTGTGGTGGTGTGGTGGTTGTGTGGGGTTTGGGTGTGTGAGGGGTTGTGGGGGGGTTGTATTTGTGATGTGGTATGTGTGTGGATGTGGTGTGTATGGTTGTGTGGGGTGTGTGGGGTGTTTTTGTGGTGTGTGTGTTATTGTGTGATGATTTGTGTGTGTGGTTGGGGGTGCTTGGTCACACACAGCGGGGAGCCTGCCTTGCTTCTCACCCTTGGGATGACGGTGTCCCTTCCCCACTCTGAACACGCAGTGTGGCATTCCGGCACTTCTTTCTTCACCCCTGCCGTCCCCCCCGGGTAGGGGAAATAAAAGTTTTTTTTTTTTCCTTAACTTTTTTTGGGCTTGTGGCTTTTGTTCTTCCCATTGTTTTGTTTTGTTTCCTGTTTTTTGTTTCGTGGATGTTTTTTTCTTCTCCGCTGACACAAGAACCCCCCAACCCTGTTTATCTTTTACAGAGAAAACAGATTCTTTTTGGGTTTGGGTGTAAAATTTACTACATAATTCCCCAGAGAAAAACAATGTCTGTTCTGGTGCTGTCTTACGTTATATCCATTTCACAGAATTGCTAAGACATTCTTGTAAAGTGTTTTTCCCGTCATGTGCAGAAAAAAAACACACCATGGACCAAGGCATTTTCTCTGTCGTCGTTGTCTGTCTTCTGGCTGGCGGCTTTCTCCTCTCCCTCTTCTCTCCTCTCCTCTCTCTCTCCCCTCCTCTCTCCTCCTCTTCCTCTTCCCTCTTCTTTTAGAGTTTGATCTAAAATTCCTCTTTCTTTTAAATTTTGGGTTTTGGAAAAGCCCCTTGGGGATTGTTTTATTAAGGGGATGGGGGTGGAGTGAATGTTTTTGTTTTTTTTTCCCGAAGGTTGGTTTTTCAAAAAAAACACGATGCCCATGCACAAACCCCCCCTGAAATGAAATTCAGTTTTTATTTTCAAATTTCCCTTCCCCCTTTCCTTTTCCTCGTCCCCTCAATACGTTTCTCTTATTCAATTTAGCACCCATGTGATTTTTTTACTCGTACTATTTCAAGAAATGTTTGTACGCGGATCTTTTTTTTCATTAGTCTTTTTAAATTTTTTGAACAGGGGCTATTGCATAAATTTGCCCCAAAACATTCAGAATCTACTTTTAATGGTCTTCTAAATGTAAATTTTTACTTTTCAGTGCTGCAACACATGTATCTCTGTGTGTTTGTGTGTGTGTGTGTGTGTGTGGTGTTGTGTGGGGGTGTGTGGTTGGTGGGTGTGTGTGTGGTGTGTGGTGGTGTGTGGTGTGGTGTGGTGGGGGTTTTTTGTGTGTGGTTGTTGTGTTGTGGGTGGGTGTTGTTTTTTGGTTTTGGTGGATTGGGGCCTAAGCTGATTCATAAACCATTCCTAGTACATTTTTTGGATTCTCCCTCTCTCTCTCTTCTCCCCTCTCTCTCTTCTCTGTCTCTCTTTTCTCTCTTCTCTCTCTTCCTCTCTTCTCTCTCTCTTCTCTCGGGGGGCCGATCATGAAATTTAAGGTGAAGATACAGAAATTGCCTTTTTTTTTGGTATTATAGAGTTTTAAGTGGCCTTTTGTTTTTCATTGTTTTCTACAGTTTGATAAAAGGAGGATGGAATATCCCTGCATTTGTATAGGGTGTCTTGGGGCATTTTTCGGGAGTATTCGCCTTTCATGTCCAAACGGGCAGAATTTTAATCGGGGCCCTTCGGACCTCCATCCCGTAAAAAAAACAGGCGAGACGGTGTATTTAGGCTAGGACGACCCTCACCTATCTCTTTGGGGGGGGTTTTGCTTCGGTGGTGGTGGGGAAACCAACCGGGCCCCCCCCCCCCAAAAACCGCAGCCCAAAGGACAAAAAAAGGAAAAAACCAGTTACGAGGGTGCTGGTGTCGAAAGCACCATAGCAAAAAAGTGCCGAAAACTAAAGCCCGGGAGATGTACCCCACACCCTACAACATACACGTAACAGGGGGGTTTTTTCCTACAGTGGGGGCCCGATGAAACTTTACCACAGGACCAAGTTGGGGAAAGTGGAGAACCCAAATTTAAAGTCAAAAACGAGAGATGAAGAACAGCTAATTTTTTACAAACCGGTTGATGCCTTGAAGGAGGAAAATGTG
>CM054136.1:91154256-91160653 GCA_028751875.1 Rapana venosa | reverse complement strand
TCTTCGCCTGTCTCTCTCTTCGCCTCTCTCTCTTCGCCTGTCTCTCTCTCTCTTCGCCTCTCTCTCTCTCTCTTCGCGTTTTTTTTCTTTTAAACTATTCTATTTCTGTGTGTCCCTGTCTTCCCCTGTGACGAGTTTTATGTGTTGCTGTTGTTGTTGTTTTTTCTGACATTGTACTGGTAGAGGTGGGAGGGAGGGGGTTGGGGCAACCCGTGGTACACCTGGAGATGTGATGGGAGAAGGCCAGCTCTAGCAGCACCATGGATGGCCACAGCATACCCAGCATGCTGTCAGAGCTGCAGAAGGATGGGCTCCGCCAGGGTTAACTGCCCAGGACACACTCTGCCTGTGAATGAAGTGCAGGTAACCAATGACTTCCTAAGGAGTTAATGGAGACGTCAGTCAGATGACCTTCATTCCTACATAACACAGAGGTCAGTTGTAGTCTTGGCCTAACCCCCCCCCCCCCCCCCCCCCGCCCCCCTCTGTCTCACTGTGTTCAAGGCAATGGACGCTAAGCACTTACCAGACATGGTCAGCTGATCTGTGCTCCTGCACAGAACGCAAAGTCCAGTGCTAGTCATCACCTTCACCCCCCCCCCACACACACACACCCCTCTCCCACCCCCTTCCCAGGTCTGTCTGTGTTTAGACAATGGACACTAACCACTCAATGGATGTCGGTCAGTTGATCTTTACTCTCGCAGAGAAGACAAAGTCCAGTGCTGGCCATCACCCCCACCCCCCCCCCCCCCCTCGCCACTGTGTAGTATTGTGGATACTGGACTCAAACCACGAAGACAAAGGAGTTTCTTCTTCACCGCTTAAGAGCCCAGCACTTGTCATACCCCCCCCCCCCCCCCTCCGTCTGTGATTTGAACAATAGACAGTGGCCACACAATAAACACCCCCCTCTTCGTTGGCAATGTTTTGGACAATAGACAGCGGCCACACACTGGAAAGACCCCCCCACCCCCACACACACACACACCACCTGGTGTCACTGTTTTGGACAATAGACAGCGGCCACTCAATGGACCCCCCCCTCCACACACACACACACACACACACACACACACACACACACCTGGTATCATTGTTTTGGACAATAGACAGCGGCCACTCAATGGACACACACACACACCTGGTGTCATTGTTTTGGACAATAGACAGCGGCCACTCAATGGACACACACACACACACACCTGGTGTCATTGTTTTGGACAATAGACAGCGGCCACTCAATGGACACACACACACACACACACACCTGGTGTCATTGTTTTGGACAATAGACAGTGGCCCACTCAATGGACACCACCCCACACACACACACACCTGGTGTCATTGTTTTGGACAATAGACAGCGGCCACTCAATGGACACACACAACACACCTGGTGTCATTGTTTTGGACAATAGACAGTGGCCACTCAATGGACACACACACACACACACACACCTGGTGTCATTGTTTTGGACAATAGACAGCGGCCACTCAATGGACACACACACACACACACACCTGGTGTCATTGTTTTGGACAATAGACAGTGGGCACTCAATGGACCCCCCCCCCCCCCCCCACACACACACACACACACCTGGTGTCATTGTTTTGGACAATAGACAGTGGCCACTCAATGGACACACACACACACCTGGTGTCATTGTTTTGGACAATAGACAGCGGCCACTCACCCTATGGGCAGCTCTGCAGTCTGGCACTGGGCACTGCCTGACACCTCCTTAACGAGAAGCTGACATCAAGAATGGAGGGCTCATCTCTCCTCTTTCTCCACCCCCCCTCCCCCTCCCATTGCCATCCATTCCCACAGGCACGTGGATGGGATAGTTCAGAGGTCAGAGGTCAGAGCACTCGCTTTCTCCAAGCTAAGGTTAAGCAGCGTTGAGCATGGTTACCTTGCGGACGGGTGACTGTTCGTGCACCTTGGCTTCAGTTCAGTCACCTAGTTCACCCAGCTGTAAATGGGTATTTGCCCTCTTTAGTGTCTGGAAAGGAAAAGCAGCGAGGGAGAGGAGATGGGCGCCAGCCTCAAAATGCTGGCCCCTGGAGAAGTGCGGTCTCTGACACCTCTCTCTCCAATGACCACATAGGCTATGAGACACTTGTGCCTTTCCTTTTACCCACTGGCACAAATGGCCTACTTTTGCAAAAAGCAGAACAGGTTTTAAAGTGTGTGTAAGATGTTCTGCATGCGTTCCGACCTGGGACCTCAGTTTATAGTCTCATCCAAAGAAGAGACAGACAGACAGACAGACAGAGACAGAGAGAGAGAACACTATCCATGCTAGATGAAGATGGTTCTAATATCACTGAGAGTGGACAGACGTAAAATCGAATGAAGATGGCTGGAGAAGCACATGGCAAACTCCAGACCTGACTGACACCTGACTTACACAACATTAATGGACTATGAATTAACTACATACACCCTTGTGGTGTGGTGTGTTGGTGTTGTGTGTTGGTGTGGTGTGTTGGTGTGGTGTGTTGGTGTTGTGTGTTGGTGTGGTGTGTTGGTGTGGAGTGTCGGTGTGTGGTGTGGTGTGGTGTGTTGGTGTGGAGTGTCGGTGTGTGGTGTGGTGTGGTGTGTTGGTGTGCAGTGTCGGTGTGTGGTGTGGTGTGGTGTGTTGGTGTGGAGTGTCGGTGTGTGGTGTGGTGTGGAGTGTCGATGTGTGGTGTGGTGTGGTGTGGTGTGGTGTGGTGTGGAGTGTCGGTGTGTGGTGTGGTGTGGTGTGGTGTGTGGTGTGGTGTGGAGTGTCGGTGTGTGGTGTTGGGTGGTGTGGTGTGTTTGTGTGGTGTGGTGTGTTTGTGTGGTGTGGTGTGGTGTGTTGGTGTGGAGTGTCGGTGTGTGGTGTGGTGTGGAGTGTCCGTGTGTTGTGTGGTGTGTTGGTGTGGCGTGTGTGGAGTGTCGTTGTGTGGTGTTGTGTGGTGTGTTGGTAAGGTGTGAGTGTCGGTGTGTGGTGTGGTGTGTTGGTGTGGCGTGGTATGGAGTGTAGGTGTGTGGTGTGGTGTGGTGCGTTGGTGGGGTTGGAGTGTCGATGTGTGATGTGTGTGTGGTGTGGAGTGTCGGTGTGTGGTGTGGTGTGTTGGTGTGGGTGGTATGGAGTGTGGTGTGTGGTTGTGGTGTGGTGCGTTGGTGGGTTGGAGTGTCGATGTGTGATGTGGTTGTGGTGTGGAGTGTCGGTGTGTGGTGTGGAGTGTGGTGTGTGGTGTGGAGTGTGTGTGTGAGTTGGTGTGGCCTGTGTGGTGTACGTGGGTGAGATGCTGCTTGTTGTGTCTGATTTAGTCGGGTGTGTGTGTGTGTGGTGTGTGGTGTGGTGTGTGTGTGTGGTGTGTTGGGTGTGGTGTGTGTGTGGTGTGGGTGTGTTGTTGTGTGTGTGTGTGGTGGTGGTTATGTGTGAGTGTGTGTGTGGTGTGGTGTTGTGTGGTGGATGTGTGTGGTGTGTGTGGTGTGAGTGTGTTGTGTGTGTATGTGTGTATGTGTGTGGTGTGTGTGTGTGATGTGGTGGATAGTGTGTGTGGTGTGTGTGTGGGTGTGTGTGATGTGTGTGTGTGATGTGTCTGTGTGGTGTGTGTGTGTGTGTGTGTGTGTGTGATGTGTGTGTGGTGTGTGTGTATGTGTTGTGAGTGTGTGGTGTGGGGTGTGGTGTGTGATGTGTGTGGTGTTGTGTGTGTGTGTGTGTGGTGTGTGTGATTGCGTGTGGTGTGTTAGGTGGTGTGTGTGGTGTGTGTGTGTGGTGTGTGTGTGTGTGTGTGTGTTTGTGTGTGTGTGTGTGTGTGTGTGTATGGTGTGTGATGTGTGTGTGATGATGTGTGTATGTGGTGTGTGTATGTGTGTATGTGTGTTGGTGTTGATGTGTAGTGTGTGTGTATGTGTGTGGTGATGTGTGTGTGTTGGTGTGTGTGTGTGTGTGTGTTGTGTGGTGTGTGTGGTGTTGTGGTGTGTGTGTGTGTGTTTAGTGTGGTTGTTGTGGTGTGTGGTTTTGGTGTGTGTGTGTGGTTATGTGTGTTGATTTTGTGGTTGTGTGGTGTATGTGTGTGGTGTATGTTGTGGTTATGTGTGTGATGTGTGTTGATGTGTTTTGTGTATGTGTGTGGTGATGCTATGTGTATGTGTGTGGTGGGATGCTATGGCTACACACAACAGCAAGGAGCCTGGCTTGCTTCTCAGCCCAGTTGTGGATGACGGCTGTCCTCTTCCCCACTGCTGAACATGGCGCAGTGTGGCACTTCCTGCACTTCTTTCTTCACTTCCTGCACTTCTTTCTTCACTTCCTGCCTGTCTCCACCTGGTAGGGGAAATAAAAGGTTTCTTTTTTCCCTTAACTTTGTTTGGTCTTGGGGCTTTTGTTCTTGCCATTGTTTTGTTTTGTTTTTGCTGTTTGTTGTTTCTGTGATGCTGGTTTCTTCTTCTCCAGCTGACACAAGAAGCCACCAGAGCCTGTTTATGCTTTTACAGAGCAAACAGACGTCTGTTGCTGGTGCTGTGTATAATTACTGACATAATCTCCACAGACCAAACAGATGTCTGTTGCTCGTGCTGTGTATAATTACTGACATAATCTCCACAGACCAAACAGATGTCTGTTGCTCGTGCTGTGTATAATTACTGACATAATCTCCACAGACCAAACAGATGTCTGTTGCTCGTGCTGTGTATAATTACTGACATAATCTCCACAGACCAAACAGATTTCTGTTGCTGGTGCTGTGTATAGTTAGTGACATAATCTCCAGAGACCAAACAGACGTCTGTTGCTGGTGCTGTGTATAATTACTGACATAATCTCCACAGAGCAAACAGATTTCTGTTGCTGGTGCTGTGTATAATTACTGACATAATCTCCAAAGAGCAAACAGAGGTCTGTTGCTGGTGCTGTGTATAGTTAGTGACATAATCTCCACAGACCAAACAGACGTCTGTTGCTCGTGCTGTATATAATTACTGACATAATCTCAACAGAGCAAACAGATGTCTGTTGCTGGTGCTGTCTATACTGTCTATATCTCATTTCACAGAATTGCTATGACATTCTTGACAAAGTGTTTTCCTGTCATGTGCAGAAAATAGACACACCATGGACCTAAGGTCATTTTCTCTGTCTGTCTGGCTGGCTGGCTGGCTGGCTCTCTCTCTCTCTCTCTCTCTCTCTCTCTCTCTCTCTCTCTCTCTCTCTCTCTCTCTCTCTCTTTCTCCCTCTCTCTCTCTCTCTCTCTCTCTTTTAGAGTTGTATGCTAAAATACGCTCTTTACATTTGGGAAGATTTGTTGGGGTTTTATGGAAAAGCTTATGGGAGTTGTTTATAAGGGAGTGGTGGTGGTAGTGAAATTTTCTTTGTTTGTTTTTTCCCAGAAGGCTGGTTGTCAAAAAAGCACGTATGCCTATGCCACAACCCTCCTGAAATGAAATTCAGTTCATTTCAATTCACTTCCCCTTCCTTCTCCTCGTCCCTCTCAATACTGTTTCTCTTATTCAATTTATGACACTCAATGTGATTATTACTCGTATCATATTGCAAGAAATGTGTGTACGCAGGATCTTATCTTACATTATGTCATTTATAATTCTTTGAACATGGTCTATTGCATAGACTTTGCCCCAAAACATGCATGAATCTACGTTTTAATGTGTCTTCTAAATGTATCATATGACTTGTCTATGTGCATGCAACTACATGTATCATCTGTGTGTGTGTGTGTGTGTGTGTGTTGTGTGTGTGTGTGTGTGTGTGTGTGTGTGTGTGTGTGTGTGTGTGTGTGTGTGTGTGTGTGTGTGTGTGTGTGTGTGTGTGTACTTCATAAAACAGGAATTAATGGGAAACTGTATAGGGCTATAAAGGGTGTATATTCATCTGTAATGGCTTGTGTACGCAACAGATGTTCTTACACAGATTACTTTGACTGTCCCAGAGGCGTTAAACAAGGTTGTTTGTTGAGTCCCTTAATGTTTTCAATTTTCATAAACGAACTGGCTACAGAAGTAGCGAACTCCGGAAAACATGGAATACAAATGATCCCAGGAGCAGTTGAATTATTCCTGTTACTTTTCGCAGATGATGTCATTCTTTTGTCTAGCACTCCTACAGGACTGCAAAATCAACTGGACACATTAAAATCAGAAGCAGATCGTCTGGGCCTCACAGTAAATTCAAAGAAAACGATGGTTATGGTATTTAGGATGGGAGGCCACTTGGGCATAAGAGAAAAATGGACTTATGGGGACCAAAAACTTAAAGTAACAAATAACTATAAGTACCTTGGGGTAACATTTTCAACAAAGTTGTGTAATAGCTCTATGTTTGATATGATGTGTCAAAAAGCTAAAAATGGAGTTCTGCAAATTATCAAATCAATGAGAAGATTAGCTTCTGCT
>CM054136.1:91106756-91149256 GCA_028751875.1 Rapana venosa | reverse complement strand
CAGTCGACAGAAATGTTGGTGATTTTCACAGATTTGTTTAAGTATGAAAAGTGCACTGTGCACTTGTTTTGGGGATTGAGGACATAGAGTAATACCAGGTAGTCACGAGAAAGTTGGAAATAACCATCAAATGAGGATTGCCTGTATTCCTACAGCGTTGAGCCCGCTTGCATATTGTGGTAAGGAAGCTAGCAGACGACAGAGGACTGAGGGGGTACAGTGTTTGCTGAAAAATTTTTTTAATTCAAACCCACCAAATTTGTTCAAAATCACATGAGTTTCGAGTCAGAGGCTAGTCTTTCACCAAAAGTGTTGTTGCTTTTTTTAATATTTCTGTGGATGCCTTAGTACGTGCGGTATGAACGTAAGAGTCATACAGAAAATCAGAAGGGAAAGAGTTATTTTTTTAATTTGCGGCGTGTAGCCCACGTGGAAGTATCAGTCCACAGGGCTGGCTACCTAGCTGCCCTCCCCCTTCACCTTCCTCTTCACACACACGCAGCGGGCTTCTCATCCTCCCCCCCCCCCTGCCAGCCTGTGTGCCAACTATGACGCATGATTATAATGGAGTTCTGTCCCTGCTGACAGTTATCTCCCCTCCTTTGAGGCTTTCCACAGACTCCTTATCTCCCCTGTTCCAGCACTACCTCTTTCCTCCCCTGTTCCAGCACTACCTCTTTCCTCCCCTGTTCCAGCACTACCTCTTTCCTCCCCTGTTCCAGCTCTACCTCTTTCCTCCCCTGTTCCAGCTCTGTCTCTGTCCTCCCTCAACACCCGCAGTGAAGAACTCGTCTGTCATCTGTTCCTACTTTTCAACAGCTACCTTCACCTCCACCACCCCACCTAAGCGTGTTGTGGGTATAAATGTGATATCTGTTTATCCTGATATTTGTAGACGGCTGCGTGCGTGTGAATGATTTGAATGCAAGTGCTTCGATTTGTTTACTCAACAAGATTCAGCACTATATAAATCCCTTACATTCTTCTTCTTCTTCTTCTTCTTATTATTATTATTATTATTATTATCATCATCATCATCATCATCATAATCATCATCATTATTATTATTATTATTATTATCATCATACAAAAGACTTGCTATATTGCAGACTGTCTGACATTTGTTTTCCTGGAACCCTTTCTTTTAACTTGGGTTCTCCTTTTTGATCGACCCCTGCCTCGCTCTCGCCTTTCTGTGTGTGTGTGTGTGTGTGTGTGTGTGTGTGTAACGTTTTAATTTAGAGTTTTTTGGAATGTTTACACAAAAATCAATCACAGCTGTTCTTTGTGTTTTCATAATCATTCTTATCAATGCGTGTGTTTTATCAATTCTGTAGTTGCCCTTCATGGAAGAGTAATGCACTTCGAACTGACTCGCCTTGGTTTCTGAGCACACTCTCCGTGCAAAGCCGAACATAGCCAGCCCTGGTTGGCGGGAACCGAGGTGTGCCGCTCACGCCAGCAGGAGCACAGACAGGCTGGGGACCACCCCCCTTCTCCCAGAGGCCAGGGAGGGGAGGCCGATTACCGGCACTGGGGTCAGCGGGAAAGATGTTGTTGCTTCGATTTTACGTCTGTTCACTCAAAGTGATATTAGACGATATTAGCGGGAAAGATGGCTACCGGGTGATGAGGACACTGTTGTTGTTTGTGTGGATGAAGCATGGACTGATTGACGGTCTGGGAAATGTAGGTACAGAGATGATGAAGAGACATTGTTGTTGGTGTGGATTCAGATTCAGATTCAGATTCAGAATATTTTATTGCCATTTAAGTCATGTAGACTTATTTGACACAACAAAAACATCAACTATAATTATCTATTTTGGCTAAAAGTGATGTACACTAAAAACATGTTGCATTCTACTTCTCTTTCTCTCTTTTTTCAAAACACTCATACACATATCTGATGATATCTGCTTGATATATATCAACTGTGATTATGTCACTTAATTTATGTACACAGTTTTTTGCGTTCTTTGTCTTTCGTTTTGATTTTTAATAACAAATTATTTCTGAGTTCATCATATAAAATGCATTCATCAAGTAAATGAAATTCATCTTCAATTTTGTTACAGTGTCTACATTTTCTGTCCTCTCTGGATATATTTTGGTGTCTCCCTTTCTCTATCATTAAATTGTGACAGCTTGTGCGAAATTTACAATATGTCTTCTTATGAGTTTTGTTTTTATAGTTTACTAAGTATGGTTCCAATCTGTATTCTTTGGTAGCAAAATCATAAAATTTTAGTTTTGCAAACTCTTTCTTTTGGTAGATTCAAAATGTTTTATACATGTCCTCAAGTTTTCTTCTAACAGCATAACTCAACCGATGAACATTAAGAGTGCTTTGGTTCTTCCAGACATGTTTGAATCCAATTGTGTACAGAATATTTTTCACTGTGTTTATCCATTTATCGTATGTATTCTTCTGATACAAATAATCGTATACTATTCTAATATAAGAGTCTGGTTTTGATTCTGTCAAATGAATCCAAAAGGATATTATCTGGCATATGATTTTAAGGGTCAGTGGAAATCTCCCTAATTCACCCAAAGTGGGTAGTACTAATGCTTTTTTATGAACTCCTATCATTTGTTTACAAAATTTTACATGAAAATTCTCATACAAAAACTGATTGGATAAGCATGCCTTGAACAGTTTATCAATATGAAATTCTGTATCCCCATTAAAACAAAAAGGAAACCAAACTTCTGCTCCATAGGTTAAAACAGGGGTTATCAGTGAGTCGAATAAACGCATTATTATAGTAGTCTTTAAATTTTGTCCATGAATTGCCCTTTTAAAGGCGTATATTGCTTTGTTGCTTTGTTTTACTAAATGTTCTTGTGTTGCTTGAAATTTCCCGTTCTGATGAAAAATGACACCTAGATATTTATAAGTTTCTACTGTTTCAATTACATGCTCTCCACATTTAAAATGAATTGGAATTTTAGGAGGTGATCTCGTAAAGACTATTACCTTTGTTTTTGTTTTGTTTATCTTTAAACCCCAATTAGAACAGTATTCTTGCAGTTTATTCAGTTTAGTTTGAAGACCTATTTTGGTTGTTGATAGCAATGCCAGGTCATCAGCATAGAGTAAACAAGGAATTCTGTCTTTTGCGGTTATATATGGCGAATCTTTCTCATCAGTATATGAGGATGAAGCATGGACTGATTGATGGTCTGGGAAAGGTAGGTACAGAGATGATGAAGAGACATTGTTCTTGGTGTGGATGAAGCATGGACTGATTGACGGTCTGGGAAAGGTAGGTACAGAGATGATGATGAGGACAGTGTTGTTGTTGGTGTGGATGAAGCATGGACTGATTGATGGGTCTGGGAACAGTGGGTACAGAGATGATCAATACGTCTGTGAGTGAAGCCCAGACTACTTCATGGTCTGAAGACAGACAGCAAGAGAAACACTGTATGACATGAAAGGGATATCTATTGCTATCAATCGACGGTAGTTTGCATTTTTATTTATTTATTTATTTGTATTTATTTTCGAATATAATGGAATACGCACTCATGTGCTTTTCCATCAAGTCCCCGTGTGTATGCAGTTTTGTTTTGTCACCCGTTCCCACTAACACACGATGGCCTACTCTTCCGAAAAGCGAAACAGGTTTTAACATGTGCGCAAGATGTTCTGCGTGCGTTTGCACACGGGACCTCTGTTAATAGTCTCATCCGAAGGACTTTTGGGGAGAGTGGAGTCGGCCCTCATGTTAACTCCAGAGGGAAAATCCTCTTGAACAAGAATCGAACCTGGGTCAGCAGTTGACGAATGAGTGCTTGATGAGGGTCTCCGCGAGGACAGTCTTTGCCAAGTGCTGCAGGTCCTGTGACTTGCCGGCCAACATCCCACAGACAACAAGCCGTCAACAAGGGGGAACAAGAGCTGGGGTCAGATAGGGAAGAGCTGGGGTCAGAGAGGGAAGAGCTGGGGTCAGAGAGGGAAGGGCTGGGGTCAGAGAGGGAAGAGCTGGGGTCAGAGAGGGAAGGGCTGGGGTCAGAGAGGGAAGAGCTGGGGGTCAGAGAGGGAAGAGCTGGGGGTCAGAGAGGGAAGAGCTGGGGTCAGAGAGGGAAGAGCTGGGGTCAGAGAGGGAAGGGCTGGGGGTCAGGGAGGGAAGAGCTGGGGGTCAGGGAGGGAAAGGCTGGGGGTCAGAGAGGGAAGAGCTGGGGTCAGAGAGGGAAGGGCTGGGGGTCAGAGAGGGAAGGGCTGGGGGTCAGGGAGGGAAGGGCTGGGGTCAGAGAGGGAAGGGCTGGGGTCAGGAAGGGGCGTGGTGAGGATGCTGCACCCTCCTGGCTGCCCCCCTTCAACAAACAAACAAAGCACCCCCCTCCCCCTCCCCCAGAAACAAAGAGAAAAAACAAACTGTTATCATACACGAAACCCAAACCAAACTGAACCCAAACGGCAAAAATGCAGAATGTCAAATGAACTAAAACACGCCTGTATGTATTCTTCGCATCTCACCTCCTCATGCAATGTGAAACACAGGCAGTAGGCAGAAAGACAGACAGACAGACAGACAGACAGACAGACAGACAGACAGATAGGCAAAAAAAACCCGAAGCAAACCTGAACTGGGCAGGACAGAGATGAAGAGATTGAGGGAATGATTGTAACTGAGAAAATGGGGAAAAGAAAGGTAAGGTAAAGGTAAAGGAGTCCCATAACCTATAAGGTCGTAGGGGAGCGAGGCGTCAGAGACCTCACTTCTCTAGGGCCAGCATATTGAGGGCGGCGCCCATCTCCTCTCCCTCGCTGCTTTACCTTCCCTGACCCTAAAGAGGGCAGGTACCCATTTACAGCTGGGTGAACTGGGGGAACTGTACTGAAGCCAAGGCGCGCAAACGGTCACCCATCCAACTGGTAACCACGCTCGACGCTGCTTAACTTGGCTGGGGGAAAGCGAGTGCTCCGACCACTGAGCTATCCCGTAAGGGAAAAAAAGAAAAGTGGAAATATAAAGTTACTGACATTTCAGGGGGAAAGGTTGTTTATTGCAAATAGAAACGACATAACAAGAACAAACATACTCCTTCCTATATCTCCCATACATTTGAGTTACACTGACGGTTTACACAGCCTTCAGCTCTATAAATGATCCTGTATTACCCATGCACTTACACTGACCGTTTACACAGCCTTCAGCTCTATAAATGATCCTCTATTACCCATACATTTACACTGACGGTTTACACAGCCTTCAGCTCTATAAATGATCCTTTATTACCCATGCATTTACACTGACCGTTTACACAGCCTTCAGCTCTATAAATGATCCTCTATTACCCATGCATTTACACTGACCGTTTACACAGCCTTCAGCTCTATAAATGATCCTCTATTACCCGTTCATTTACACTGAGCGTTTACACAGCCTTCAGCTCTATAAATGATCCTCTATTACCCGTTCATTTACACTGAGCGTTTACACAGCCTTCAGCTCTATAAATGATCCTCTATTACCCGTTCATTTACACTGAGCGTTTACACAGCCTTCAGCTCTATAAATGATCCTCTATTACCCGTTCATTTACACTGAGCGTTTACACAGCCTTCAGCTCTATAAATGATCCTCTATTACCCGTTCATTTACACTGAGCGTTTACACAGCCTTCAGCTCTATAAATGATCCTCTATTACCCATGCATTTACACTGACCGTTTACGCAAAATGTTGTGTGTGTTTTTCTTTTTTTATATCAGCTACAGTGTGGTCTGTTATTTTCTGCTCTGCTATGTAAAATAGCCCTGGCAGTTGGCTTTTCCTAAGTGAAGAAAACTGGCTGATAATGAGGCAGCAGCCTGTTCCTTCCCTGCCTGAAGCCTGCTGCCTGTCTGCTGCACGTCAGTCTGGGGAGTTGCCTGATGCCTGTCTGCTGCACGTCAGTCTGGGGAGTTGCCTGATGCCTGTCTGCTGTACGTCAGTCTGGGGAGTTGCCTGATGCCTGTCTGCTGCACGTCAGTCTGGGGAGTTGCCTGATGCCTGTCTGCTGCGCGTCAGTCTGGGGAGTTGCCTGATGCCTGTCTGCTGCACGTCAGTCTGGGGAGTTGCCTGATGCCGAGAGGCTGCCACTGTTGTTGGTTTACATTTTTCAGCTCAGCAGCCGTTATGTTCATGTTAATCTTCATTGTTTAATTGAGCACACCATAAGCTACAAGCTTGTTGTTGCTATGATTCCAAAATGCTGTTTGTTTTCAATGCTTATACTCATTTCTGAATAAAAACTATTTAAACCAGTGGCGGCAACACAGCGGCACTGCGGCCAGGACCTCGCTGTTTGGGACGATAGACTTCCTGGCCAGTCTTTTGTTTCCCTGCCTGGTTTTGGGTTCGTTTTGTTTGGTTTGGGTTTTTTTGTTTTTGTCTTCTGTTCTTTTTTTTTTGGGGGGGGGGGTGGAGGTTGAACTGAACCAATTTGTTTCAGGTTGTTCTTTGGACTTCTGCATTTTTATGTTTCACTTTTTTTTTAAAAATATATTTTAGCTAATAAAAAATCTGTGCGAGAATTCTTCACTTTCCATTGTTTTCTTCTTAACTTCATTTCGTATTCTACGATTCTTTGTTGGTTTGTTTGGTTGCTTTTTTGGTGGTGGTGGTGGTGGTGGTGGTGGTTGGGGGGGGGAGGTAATTTTATTTTGGGTTTGAATAGGGACAGCTCACCAAGGTATCATTAGGCGGCTGTGCTTCCTTGCGCAAAGTGACTTCACTTTAGCCAGCATTTAGGAGCCAGTAGTGTGACCCGCACTTCACACAGCAACAGGGACAGCTGTAGCTGGTGCTGCATACATTCACTGACGTATAGTCTCCACAGAGTAAACAGATGTCTGTTACTGTTGTCTGTTCATGCTATTCTCCACAGAGTAAAACAGATGTTTCTTACTGTTGTCTGTATGTCTGTACATACTGTATTCTCCACAGGGTAAAACAGAAGGACTTTCAAGGGGAGTGGAGTCGGCACTGATGTAAACTCTAGAGGAAAAATCATCTTGAACGAGATTCGAACCTCTGTGTGTGTTTGTGCGTTTGTGTGTGTGAATGTGTGTGTGTGTGTGTGTGTGTGTGTGTGTGTGTGTGTGTGTGTGTGTGTGTGTGTGTGTGTGTGTGTGTGTGTGTGTGGTGTGTGTGTGTGTGTGTGTGGTGTGTGTGTGTGTGTGTGTGTGTGTGTGTGTGTGTGTGTGTGTGTGTGTGTGTGTGTGTGTGTGTGTGTGTGTATGTGTGTGTGTGTGTTCATGCTACGGAATAAATACGAGTTCTTGTTGTTGTTTTTGTCTGCGATTTTACGTCTGCTCACTGTCAGTGGTATTAGACACAAAAAGGGCAAGTCGGTTAGTGCTGAGGTGACAGTGACGTTGTTTGTGAACAGTATGTGAACAAAACTATAGCCTAACACGAGAAACAACACGTTTGTGAGGCAAAAGGAACAAAAAAGAAAGACAATCAAACAATCCAACCATCAAACAAACAAAACAAAACAACAAAAAACCAGAAAAAATCTCAAGTCGTTAACGTGAACGACACTACACTACAGCAACTGTCCTCAAGATCACCCCACAGTGCTGGATGTCCACAACCTAGGCGTGTGTGAGAGAGAGAGGTCTTCTAGCCAGTCAGTGCAGTGCTCACTGCCAGCCACTAGCCTAGGGCCGACTGCCGGGGCCACTGCAACCATTACAACTGTAGCCACTGCAACCATTACTACTGTAGCCACTGCAGCCATTACTACTGTAGCCACTGCAGCCATTACTACTGTAGCCACTGCAACCATTACTACTGTAGCCACTGCAACCACTACTACTGTAGCCACTGCAACCATTACTACTGTAGCCACTGCAGCCATTACTACTGTAGCCACTGCAACCATTACTACTGTAGCCACTGCATCCATTACTACTGTAGCCACTGCAACCATTACTACTGTAGCCATTACTACTGTAGCCACTGCAACCATTACTACTGTAGCCACTGCAGCCATTACTACTGTAGCCACTGCAACCACTACTACTGTAGCCACTGCAACCATTACTACTGTGGCCACTGCAGCCATTACTACTGCAGCCACTGCAACCACTACTACTGTAGCTACTACTACTATAGCCACTGCAACCATTACTACTATAGCCACTGCAACCACTACTACTGTAGCTACTACTACTATAGCCACTGCAACCATTACTACTGTAGCCACTGCAACCACTGTAGCCACTGTAACCATTACTACTGTAGCCACTGCAACCACTACTACTGTAGCCACTGCAACCATTACTACTGTAGCCACTGCAACCATTACTACTGTAGCCACTGCAACCACTGTAGCCACTGCAACCACTACTACTGTAGCCACTGCAGCCATTACTACTGTAGCCACTGCAACCATTACTACTGTAGCCACTGCAGCCATTACTACTGTAGCCATTGCAACCATTACTACTGTAGCCACTGCAGCCATTACTACTGTAGCCACTGCAACCATTACTACTGTAGCCATTGCAACCATTACTACTGTAGCCACTGCAGCCATTACTACTGTAGCCACTGCAACCATTACTATTGTAGCCACTGCAACCATTACTACTGTAGCCATTACTACTGTAGCCACTGCAGCCATTACTACTGTAGTCACTGCAACCATTACTACTGTAGCCACTGCAACCATTACTACTGTAGCCACTGCAACCACTGTAGCCACTGCAACCACTACTACTGTAGCCACTGCAACCACTGTAGCCACTGCAACCATTACTACTGTAGCCACTGCAACCATTACTACTGTAGCCACTGCAACCATTACTACTGTAGCCACTGCAGCCATTACTACTGTAGCCACTGCAACCATTACTACTGTAGCCACTGCAACCACTGTAGCCACTGCAACCATTACTACTGTAGCCACTGCATTACTACTGTAGCCACTGCAACCACTGTAGCCACTGCAACCATTACTACTGTAGCCACTGCAGCCATTACTACTGTAGCCATCACTCCTCTTCTGCGATCTCTTCACTGGTTGCCTGTCTCACAAAGACTGGAGTATAAAATCAATACCCTCTGTTTCAAATGTCTCCACAAATCTGCACCCTCTTATCTCTGTAACTGTCTTCACCTGTACACTCCATCTCGTTCCCTTCGTTCAGCCGCAGATACTTTGTGCTTTCGAACACCCAGATTCAAACAAACCACTGTTGGCCGTTGCTCCTTCTCTGTTTCTGGTCCATCCACCTGGAATGACCTCCCTCTTTCACTTCGTTCAAAAACCTTCACTTGATTCCTTCAAATCCAGCCCCCAAAACACACTTATTTCCTACCTGAGACTTTCCCCCCACAAAATCTGTCCCTAATTTTCAACAACATCTCTCACCTTCTAAGTGTTGTTCTGTGTGTGTGTGTGTGTGTGGTGTGTGTGTGTGTGTGTGTGTTGTGTGTGTGTGTGGGTGTGTGTGTGTGTGTGTGGTGTGTGTGTGTGTGTGTGTTGGGGTGTGTGGTGTGTGTGCGCGTGCGTGGGGCGTGCGTAGTGCGCGCGCATGGATTTGAAATCTGTTGAAGGAGAGTTGCATGCCTGTAAATGATTGAGTGCAAGCGCTTCGATTTGTTTGTTTTCTACAAGATTCAGCGCTATATAAATTCCATATATTATTATTATTATTATTATAGCCACTGTAACCACTACTACTGTAGCCACTGCAGCCATTACTGCTGTAGCCACTGCAACCACTGTAGCCACTGCAACCATTACTACTGTAGTCACTGCAACCACTACTACTGTAGCCACTGCAACCATTACTACTGTAGCCACTGCAACCATTACTACTGTAGCCACTGCAACCACTACTACTGTAGCCACTGCAACCACTACTACTGTAGCCATTACTACTGTAGCCACTGCAACCACTACTACTGTAGCCACTGCAGCCATTACTACTGTAGCCACTGCAACCACTACTACTGTAGTCACTGCAACCACTGTAGCCACTGCAACAACTACTACTGTAGCCATTACTACTGTAGCCACTGCAGCCATTACTACTGTAGCCACTGCAACCACTGTAGCCACTGCAACCACTACTACTGTAGCCACTGCAGCCATTACTACTGTAGCCACTGCAACCATTACTACTGTAGCCACTGCAACCAGTACTACTGTAGCCACTGCAACCCCTTTTACGTAGCCTTACTACTGTAAGCCACTGCAACCATTACTACTGTAGCCCCCTGCACCATTTTCTACTGTAGACACTGCAGGCCCCCTGTAGCCACTGCAGCCACTGCGCCACTGCAACCATTACTACTGTAGCCACTGCAACCACTACTACTGTAAACCACTGCAGCCATTACTACTTAGCCACTGCAACCATTACTACTGTAGCCACTGCAACCATTACTACTGTAGCCACTGCAACCATTACTACTGTAGCCACTGCAACCACTACTACTGCAACCACTGCAGCCATTACTACTGAAGCCACTGCAGCCATTACTACTGTAGCCATTACTACTGTAGCCACTGCAGCCATTACTACTGTACCCATTACTACTGTAGCCACTGCAGCCATTACTACTGTAGCCACTGCAGCCATTACTACTGTAGCCACTGCAGCCATTTCTACTGAAGCCACTGCAGCCATTACTACTGTAGCCATTACTACTGTAGCCACTGCAGCCATTACTACTGTAGCCATTACTACTGTAGCCACTGCAGCCATTACTACTGTAGCCACTGCAACCATTACTACTGTAGCCATTACTACTGTAGCCACTGCAACCATTACTACTGTAGCCATTACTACTGTAGCCACTGCAACCATTACTACTGTAGCCATTACTAAATGAGCCACTGCAACCATTACTACTGTAGCCATTACTACGTAGCCACTGCAACCATTACTACTGTAGCCATTTCTACTGTAGCCACGCAGCCATTACTACTGTATGCAACTGGGAAACCATTACCACTGTAGCCACTGCAACCATTACTACTGAAACCATTACTACTGTAGCCACTGCAACCATTACTACTGTAGCCATTACTACTGTAGCCACTGCAACCATTACTACTGTAGCCATTACTACTGTAGCCACTGCAACCATTACTACTGTAGCCATTACTACTGTAGCCACTGCAACCATTACTACTGTAGCCATTACTACTGTAGCCACTGCAGCCATTACTACTGTAGCCACTGCAACCATTACTACTGTAGCCATTACTACTGTAGCCACTGCAACCATTACTACTGTAGCCATTACTACTGTAGCCACTGCAACCATTACTACTGTAGCCACTGCAACCATTACTACTGTAGCCACTGCAACCATTACTACTGTAGCCATTACTACTGTAGCCACTGCAACCATTACTACTGTAGCCATTACTACTGTAGCCACTGCAGCCATTACTACTGTAGCCACTGCAACCATTACTACTGTAGCCACTGCAGCCATTACTACTGTAGCCATTACTACTGTAGCCACTGCAACCACTACTACTGTAGCCACTGCAACCATTACTACTGTAGCCACTGCAACCACTACTACTGTAGCCATTACTACTGTAGCCACTGCAACCATTACTACTGTAGCCACTGCAACCACTACTACTGTAGCCATTACTACTGTAGCCACTGCAGCCATTACTACTGTAGCCACTGCAGCCATTACTACTGTAGCCACTGCAGTCTCTCTCTGAACTGAAGGCGGCACTCGCCCACTACCAACAGCTTAGCCCACCACTGCAGGTCATCTGCCAGCCTCCTGTTAACATGTCCAGCCTCCTGTTAACATGTCCAGCCTCTGTTAGCATGTCCAGCCTCTGTTAACATGTCCAGCCTCTGTTAACATGTCCAGCCTCTGTTAACATGTTCAGCCTCTGTTAACATGTCCAGCCTCTGTTAACATGTTCAGCCTCTGTTAACATGTCCAGCCTCTGTTAGCATGTCCAGCCTCTGTTAACATGTTCAGCCTCTGTTAACATGTTCAGCCACTGTTAACATGTTCAGCCACTGTTAACATGTTCAGCATCTGTTAACATGTTCAGCCTCTGTTAGCATGTCCAGCCACTGTTAACATGTTCAGCCTCATGTTCAGCCTCTGTTAACATGTTCAGCCTCTGTTAACATGTTCAGCCTCTGTTAACATGTTCAGCCACTGTTAACATGTTCAGCCTCTGTTAACATGTCCAGCCTCTGTTAACATGTCCAGCCTCTGTTAGCATGTTCAGCCTCTGTTAGCATGTCCAGCCTCTGTTAGGATGTCCAGCCCCTGTTAACATGTCCAGCCTCTGTTAACATGTCCAGCCTCTGTTATCATATCCTGCCTCTGTTAGGATGTCCAGCCTCTGTTAGCATGACCAGCCTCTGTTAGCATGTCCTGCCACCACCCTCTGTGTGTGTGGGGGGGGGGGGGGATAGGGCTGGACAGGTGTGGTAGCAGCAGGGAATGCTCATGCAGAGTTAATCAGAGGCCCAGCCCACCAGAGGTCATCAGAGTGAGAAAGAGAGAGAGAGAATTAGAGAGAGAGAGAGATAGAGAACTAGAGAGAGAATTAGAGAGATAGAGAACTAGAGAGAATTAGAGAGATAGAGAACTAGAGAGAGAGAGAGAGAGAGAACTAGAGAGAGAGAGAGATAGAGAACTAGAGAGAGAATTAGAGAGATAGAGAACTAGAGAGAATTAGAGAGATAGAGAACTAGAGAGAGAGAGAGATAGAGAACTAGAGAGAGAGAGAGATAGAGAACTAGAGAGAGAGAGAGATAGAGAACTAGAGAGAGAATTAGAGAGATAGAGAACTAGAGAGAGAGAGAGAGAGAGAACTAGAGAGAGAGAGAGATAGAGAACTAGACAATGACAATGACAATGACAATGACAAATTCTTTTATTTCGAGGATAATGAATAAGCACACATGTGCTTTTTTACATCCAGTCCCCGCCCGTTAGGGATACATCTTAATAATAATAACCCAATACTTATAGAGAGAGAATTAGAGAGATAGAGAACTAGAGAGAGAGAGAGATAGAGAACTAGAGAGAGAGAGATAGAGAACTAGAGAGAGAGAGAGATAGAGAACTAGAGAGAGAATTAGAGAGATAGAGAAATAGAGAGAGAGAGAGATAGAGAACTAGAGAGAGAGAGAGATAGAGAACTAGAGAGAGAATTAGAGAGATAGAGAACTAGAGAGAGAGAGAGATAGAGAACTAGAGAGAGAATTAGAGAGATAGAGAACTAGAGAGAGAGAGAGATAGAGAACTAGAGAGAGAGAAGAGAGAGAGAGAGAGAGAGAGAAACTAGAGAGAGAGAGAGATAGAGAAACTAGAGAGAGAGAGAGATAGAGAACTAGAGAGAGAGAGAGATAGAGAACTAGAGAGAGAATTAGAGAGATAGAGAACTAGAGAGAGAGAGAGAGAGAACTAGAGAGAGAATTAGAGAGATTGAGAACTAGAGAGAGAGAGAGAGATAGAGAACTAGAGAGAGAGAGAGATAGAGAACTAGAGAGAGAGAGAGATAGAGAACTAGAGAGAGAGAGATAGAGAACTAGAGAGAGAGAGAGATAGAGAACTAGAGAGAGAGAGAGATAGAGAACTAGAGAGAGAGAGAGATAGAGAACTAGAGAGAGAGAGAGATAGAGAACTAGAGAGAGAGAGAGATAGAGAACTAGAGAGAGAGAGAGATAGAGAACTAGAGAGAGAGAGAGATAGAGAACTAGAGAGAGAGAGAGATAGAGAACTAGAGATATATATATATCTAGAGAGAGAGAGAACTAGAGCGAGAGAGAGAACTAGAGAGAGATATATATATCGAGAGAGAGAGAGAGAACTAGAGAGAGAGAACTCAGAACTCAGAAATTTAATGTATCTCAGCCTTAGGCCATAATACATGGTTGGCGTAGAAGAAATTGACAATGCCACAGAGTGGGCAAAAACCGGATAACATACACAATACCAAGCTCACTTTCAGTGAAAGAAATAATGAAGACAATGCACAAATACATAAAAATACATATGTATCAAACACAATTCACTATTTTGATCTAAGTGTACCTTCCTTATGTCTGGATAAAATCAATATGCATATAGTTTTTCAAAATCATAACAAAACGATAACCGTATCTTCGTTTGTGATGTAAATATCCTAATACAACAAACTTTTTCTCTTATTGATGGCATGGAATATATATCTAGACAGACAGTGATTTTTGCTACTGCTTTCTGCTTTAAGTAGATCATGCAAAGGTGTATCAACACAATCCCTTAAAAATTTAATTCTTAAATCATTATACACAAAACATTCATAAAGGAAATGCTTTTCATCTTCAACTTTGGGTTTACAAAATGGACATTGTTTCTTCTGATTCTGTGCACTATATCGATGTACATTGTTGTTGAGTGGTAAAACATTACATCTCACCTGTGACACAGCAACTCTAAAGCAGTAGGTATCTAAGTGTAGAAGATATTCTTCTTTAGCAAATATTGTTTTGAAACACCTGTAACTGTCATATCTGTCTCGGTCTCAGATTGTACTATACCATTCCTGGATAAACATATCAACTAGTCTTTGCTTAAACAGATGTAAGAATACCTTGACGTCACCAACACCCTGTTGAATCCATACAAAGCTGAATCCTGCATCACATAAAATTTGTCTAATCATAGAAACCCAACAGTTCTTTCCAGATATATCCATGTCAAGCAACATTTGATAAGCATTATATGGTAGTCTGTTAGAATTCATTTGTAATAATTTAATCCAATATCTAAGAGTATTTATACATGAGTTGATGTATAGAGGATATCGACCCAGCTCACCATATATCATTTTATTTGGAGTTTTCAATGCTACACCCAAAAATCTCTTGCAAGCCATCATGTGTACTTTCTCTATGTGTTCCAATTTATGTAACCCCCTTACCTCTGATGAATATAGTAAGATTGGCTGTATTTTAATGTCAAAGATCTTGAAAAATGTTTCAGCGTTAATTTCTTTATATTTATGAAAAAACTCTATTTAATTCTACAACAGCTTTCTTTCCCTTGGTCACGAGATGATCTGTGCCCAGCTTAGCACTAAGTTTCGTGGTAAAGTTAAACCCTAAATAGCAATACTTATTTACCACTTCTAATTTGAAATTATCGTAAACCCACTGTTCATTTTTCCCAAGAAAACCTCCTTTTCTACAGACCATTATTTTACTTTTATCAGAATTGACATTTAATTGCAAATCATCACAACATGATTTCAATACATTCAATTGGTTTTGTATAACTATCGCTATATAAGTTCCATTTATTATTATTATTATTATTATTATAACTAGAGAGAGAGAGAGAACTAGAGAGAGATAACTAGAGAGAGATATATATCTAGAGAGAGAGAGAGAACTAGAGAGAGATATATATCTAGAGAGAGAGAGAGAGAACTAGAGAGAGATAACTAGAGAGAGATATATATCTAGAGAGAGAGAGAGAACTAGAGAGAGATAACTAGAGAGAGATATATATCTAGAGAGAGAGAGAGAACTAGAGAGAGATAACTAGAGAGAGATATATATCTAGAGAGAGAGAGAGAACTAGAGAGAGATATATATCTAGAGAGAGAGAGAGAACTAGAGAGAGATATATATCTAGAGAGAGAGAGAGAGGAGAGAGAGAGAGAGAGAGAAACTAGGAGGAGACTAGAGAGAGAGAGAGAGAGAGAGAGAGAGAGAGAGAGAGAGAAAACTAAGAGGAGAACAGGAGAGATGAGAGGAAGAGAGAGAGGAGAGAAGATGAGAGATGAGAGGAGAGAGGAGAGAGAGAGAGAGAGAAAGTAGAGAGGGAGAACTAGAGAGAGAGAGAGAGAGAGAGAGAGAGAGAGAGAGAGAGAGAGAGAGAGAGAGAGAGAAAACTAGAGAGGGAGAACTAGAGAGAGAGAGAGAGAGAGAGGAGAGAAAGAGATGAGAGAGAGAGAGAGAGAAAAAGAGGGAGAACAAGAGAGAGAAGGTGAGAGAGAGAGAGAGAGAGAGAGAGAGAAGAGAGAGGAGAATAGAGAGAGAGAGAGAGAGAGAGAGAGAGAGAGAGAGAGAGAGAGAGAGAGAGAGGGAGAAAAGAGAGAGAGGGAGAAACTAGAGAGGAGAGAGAGAGAGAGAGAATGAGGGAGAGAGAGAGAGAGAGAGAGAAACTAGAGAGGGAGACTAGAGAGGAGAGAGAAAACTAGAGAGGGAGAACTAGAGAGGAGAGACTAGAGAGAGAGAGAGAGAGAGAGAGAGAGAGAGAGAAAACTAGAGAGGGAGAACTAGAGAGAGAGAGAGAGAGAGAAAACTAGAGAGGGAGAACTAGAGAGAGAGAGAGAGAGAAAACTAGAGAGGGAGAAACTAGAGAGAGAGAGAGAGAGAAAACTAGAGAGGGAGAACTAGAGAGAGAGAGAGAGAGATTTAGAGAGAGAGAGAACTAGAGAGAGAACTAGAGAGGGAGAGAGAGAGAACTAGAGAGAGAGAAAGAGAGAGAGATAATAATAGTAATAATAATAATAATGTATGGAATTTATATAGCGCTGAATCTTGTAAAGCAAACAAATCAAAGCGCTTGCATTCAAATCATTCACACGCATGCAACCAGCCATAAATATCAAGATAAACAAATATCAAATTTATATACACAACACACTTAGGTGGGGGGGGGGGAGGTGGAGGTGAAGGCAGCTATATAACATATAACAGGGGAAGATCTCAAGTCGAATATAAGTACGTTTTGAGGCTAGATTTGAAAGAATTAAATGAAGGCTTTTGGCGAAGTGGAAGAGGGAGGTCGTTCCATGTGGAGGACCGGAAACAGAGAAAGAGCGATGGCCAACAGTGGTTTGTTTAAATCTGGGTGTTCGAAAGCACAAAGTATCTACAGATGAACGCAGGGAACGGGACGGAGTGTACAGGTGAAGACAGTTACAGAGATAAGAAGGTGCAGATAGGCGGAGACATTTGAAACAAAGGGTATTAATCTTATACTTTATTCTTTGCGAGACAGGCAGCCAGTGAAGAGATCGCAAAAGAGGAGTGATGTGTTCAGATTTTTTCTTTCTAAGGACCAGTCGAGCTGCAGAGTTTTGTATGCGTTGAAGGGAGTGGGTGGATGATGCCGGCAAACCAGCCAAGAGAGAATTACAGTAGTCCACACGAGAAAGAATGAGAGATGTGACAAGTTTGGATGTTGCTTCAGTAGACAGATACTTGCGAATTGCACTTAATGCGCCGTAATTGATAGTAGCAAGACTGGCAGGTCTGGGTGATGAATATTTTCATAGAAAGTGTGTTGTCAAGAACCACACCTAGATATTTTACAGAGCTGGATAGAGGAACCGATGTATTGCTGAATTCCACTGAAGTCGTTGTGATGGAGGAAAGTTTATGTTTGGTCCCCATGAGCATGGCTTCCGTTTTATCGGCATTTAGCTGTAACTTATTTTGAGTCATCCAGTTTTGAATGTCTAGAAGGCAGTGGGCCATATTTGTCAGGAGGGAAGGCAGATTTTCAAGGGTATTGCTACATTGAAGCTGAGTGTCATCGGCATAGAAATGATGATCAATATGATGGTGGTTTATTATGTGTGAGAGTAGAGCAGTGTAGAGAGTGAAGAGAACAGGACCCAGAACTGATCTCTGTGGGACTCCACATTCCAGTTTGACAGGTTTTGACTGAATTTTGCTGACAATAACTTTCTGGTATCGGTTTGTGAGGTATGAACTAAACCAGGTGAGGGCAGTGCCATTAATACCAAACATGTTCTTGAGGCGAGAAAGAAGAATTGAGTGATCTATAGTGTCAAAGGCAGCAGATAGGTCGAGAAGAGTGAGGAGGGAGATTTTTCCTGCATCAGCAGCGAGTAGAAGTTTATCTAAAGTGTGGACTAGGGTGGTTTCGGTGCTGTGGTTGGCGCGATAGGCAGATTGAAAAGGGGGAGGGAGATTATTGGAATGAAGGTGGTAATTGAGTTGTTTTAGAACAACTTTTTCAAGTACTTTGGAGATGAAAGGTAAGTTAGAGACAGGTCTGTAATTCTTTAAAATGTTGGGATCAAGGTCATGCTTTTTTAGTAGAGGTGTAACTATTGTGGTTTTGAGAGCTGATGGAAAATTTCCTGACAGAAGAGATGAGTTTACTATTTCGGTGACAGAGGGTACAAGTTGTGGAAGGCATTGTGAGAAGACAGGAGCAGGTATGGGATCAAGATCGCATGATTTAATCGACATTTCTTTCAGAATTGTTGTGATTTCGCTTTCGCTTGTGGGATGAAAGAAAATCAGAGGAGTGCCAGTGAATTGGGGATCAGGAGGTGCAGGCTGGAAATGAGTCTGATCCAGTATGGAGCGAATGTTGCAGACTTTCTCTGAAAAGTAGGAAGAAAAGATGGAGGGAAGTTCAGACAGGCTGTGGGTGGTAGGAAGAGGGCTTGTTTTTGCAGATCCAAGAAGATTTGAGGTGAGGGTGAACAGAGATTTTATGGATTTAGCGCAGAGAACTTGGGAAGAGTAATAATTTGTTTTTGCTGAATGGATTAAAAATTTGACTTTGTTTGTTTGTTTTCGGAGAAGCTGTTTATTGATTTCAGTTTTTGATTTCCGCCACTGCCGTTCTAGACGCCGACGTTTGCGTTTCGCCATCAAAATATCGTCAGTGTACCACGGCGCACAGGACCTGTCAGGCAGGAGATGGTCAGTTGGAGGTGCATGCTCGTCAAGCAATTGGCGGAGGACAGTGTTATAGTGTTCTGAGAGGTCAGATAGAGAGAGAGAACTAGAGAGAGAGAAAAAACTAGAGAGAGAGATAACTAGAGAGAGAACTAGAGAGAGAGAGAAACTAGAGAGAGAGAGAACTAGAGAGAGAGAGAACTAGAGAGAGAGAAAGAGAGAGAGATAGAGAGAGAGAGAACTAGAGAGAGAGAGAGAACTAAAGAGAGAGAGAGAGAGAGAACTAGAGAGAGAAAACTAGAGAGAGAGAATAATTAGATCACTGACTTACCTTCTCTCTGGAACTCTCTCCCTGTCTCTCTCTCTCACTCTCTCTCTCTCTCTCTCTCTCTCTCTCTCTCTCTCTCTCTCTCCCCTCTCTCTCTCTCTTTCTCTCCCTCTCTCTCTCTGTCTCTCTCTCTCAAGTCAGACCTACCTTCAGGCTGCTAGGCTCACTTGCAGTCACTAGGCTACAGGCGCCCGCCCATTCACTGACAAGACAAGGCCGCTAGCTGTGGGAGTCCGGGGATAGGCTAGAGGGGTAGAGACAGCAGACAAACAGCAAAGCCTTGCTGTGCTGTGCTGTGCTGTGCTGTGCTGTGCTGTGCTGTGCTGTGCTGTGTTGTGCTGTGCTGTGCTGTGCTGTGTTGTGCTGTGTTGTGCTGTGCTGTGCTGTGCTGTGCAATGCTGTGCTATGCTGTGCTATGCTGTGCTGTACTGTGCTGTGCTATGCTGTGCTATGCTGTGCTGTGCTATGCTGTGCCGTGCTGTGCTATGCTGTGCTGTGCTGTGCTGTGTTGTGCTGTGCTGTGCTATGCTGTGCTGTGCTGTGCTGTGCTGTGCTGTACTGTGCTAGGCTATGATGTGCTGTGCTGTGCTGTGCTGTACTGTGCTAGGCTATGATGTGCTGTGCTGTGCTGTGCTGTACTGTGCTGTGCTGTGCAATGCTGTGCTATGCTGTGCTGTGCTGTGCTGTACTGTGCTGTGCTGTGCTGTGCAATGCTGTGCTGTGCTGTGCTGTGCTGTACTGTACTGTACTGTGCTGTGCTATGCTGTGCTGTGCTATGCTGTGCTGTGCTATGCTGTGCTGTGCTGTGCTGTGATATGCTATGCTATGCTGTGCTGTGCTGTGCTGTGCTATGCTGTGCTGTGCTATGCTATGCTGTGCTGTGCTGTGATATGCTATGCTATGCTGTGCTGTGCTGTGCTGTGCTATGCTATGCTGTGCTGTGCTGTGCAATGCTGTGCAATGCTGTGCTATGCTGTGCTGTGCTGTGCTATGCTGTGCTGTGCTGTGCTGTGCTATGCTGTGCTGTGCTGTGCTGTGATATGCTGTGCTGTGCTGTGCTGTGCTGTGCTGTGTTATGCTATGCTGTGCTGTGGTATGCTGTGCTATGCTATGCTATGCTGTGCTGTGCTGTGCTGTGCTATGCTGTGTTGTGCTGTTCTGTGCTGTGCTGTGCTGTGCTATGCTGTGCTATGCTATGCTGTGCTGTGCTATGCTGTGCTGTGCTATGCTGTGCTGTGCTATGCTGTGCCGTTCTGTGCTGTGCTGTGCTATGCTATGCTGTGCTATGTTATGCTGTGCTGTACTGTGTGTGCTAGGCTATGCTGTGCTGTGCTGTGCTATGCTGTGCTGTGCTGTGCTATGCTGTGCTGTGCTGTGCTGTACTGTGTGTGCTAGGCTATGCTGTGCTGTGCTGTGCTATTCTGTGCTGTGCTGTGCTGTGCTATACTGTGCTGTGCTGTGCTGTGCTGTGCTGTGCTGTGCTATGCTGTGCTAGGCTATGCTGTGCTGTGCTATGCTGTGCTGTGCTATGCTGTGCTGTGCTATGCTGTGCTGTGCTATGCTATGCTATGCTGTGCTAAGCTATGCTGTGCTGTGCTGTGCTGTGCTATGCTATGCTGTGCTGTACTGTGTGTGCTAGGCTATGCTGTGCTGTGCTGTGCTGTGCTGTGCTGTGCTATACTGTGCTATGCTATGCTGTGCTGTGCTGTGCTGTGCTGTGCTATGCTGTGCTGTGCTGTGCTATACTGTGCTATGCTGTGCTATGCTATGCTGTGCTATGTTATGCTGTGCTGTACTGTGTGTGCTAGGCTATGCTGTGCTGTGCTGTGCTATGCTATGCTGTGCTGTGCTGTGCTATACTGTGCTATACTGTGCTATGCTATGCTGTGCTGTGCTGTGCTGTGCTATGCTGTGCTGTGCTGTGCTGTACTGTGCTGTGCTGTGCTGTGCTGTGCTATACTGTGCTATGCTGTGCTGTGCTGTGCTGTGCTGTGCTATGCTTTGCTGTGCTGTGCTGTGCTGTGCTGTGCTGTGCTGTGCTGTGCTATGCTGTGCTGTGCTGTACTATGCTGTGCTGTGCTGTGCTGTGCTATGCTGTGCTGTGCTGTGCTGTGCTATGCTGTGCTGTGCTATGCTGTGCTGTGCTGTGCTATGCTGTGCTGTGCTGTGCTGTGCTGTGCTATGCTGTCCTATGCTGTGCTGTGCTGTGCTGTGCTGTGCTATGCTGTGCTTTTCTGTGCTGTGCTATGCTGTGCTATGCTGTGCTGTGCTGTGCTATGCTATGCTGTTCTGTGCTGTGTTAGGCTATGCTGTGCTGTGCTGTGCTATGCTGTGCTGTGCTGTGCTATGCTATGCTGTGCTATGCTGTGCTGTGCTGTGCTGTGCTGTGCTGTGCTGTGCTATGCTATGCTATGCTGTGCTGTGCTGTGCTATGCTGTGCTGTGCTATGCTATGCTATGCTGTACTATGCTGTGCTATGCTGTGCTGTGCTATGCTGTGCTGTGCTATGCTGTGCTATGCTATGCTGTGCTGTGCTAGGCTATGCTGTGCTATGCTATGCTGTGCTGTGCTGTGCTGTGTGTGCTAGGCTATGCTATGCTATGCTGTGTTGTGCTGTGCTATGCTGTGCTGTGCTATGCTGTGCTATGCTGTGCTGTGCTGTGCTGTGCTATGCTGTGCTGTGCTATGCTGTGCTGTGCTGTGTTGTGCTATGCTGTGCTATACTGTGCTATACTGTGCTATGCTATACTGTGCTGTGCTGTGCTATGCTATGCTATGCTGTGCTGTGCTGTGCTGTGCTAGGCTATGCTTGGCTAATCTCCCCCTGTGCTACCCCAAAGCAGGACGCTGTTGCCAGCATGCCATGCCCCTATCTGACAGCGCAGGGCAGAGGCAGTCACGCGTGTATATGTGGCAGAGCACTGAGGATTGATTGCGGAATAAAACCATACAGCGAAACGGGAAGGAAATTAGGATTCTTCAGTCAATTTACTGCAGAACAGAACCCAACAGCGAAACGGGAAGGAAATTAAAGATTATCCAGTCAGTTTATTCCAGAATATAACCAAACAGCGAAACGAGAAGGAAATTCAAAATTATCCAATCAGTTTGTTGCAGAATATAACCAAACAGCGAAACGGGGAGAAATTAAAGATTATCCAGTCAAAGAAGGTTAGGCTGACTGTTTGTTTGTCTTACCTTAGAGAGAGGGAAAGAGAGGGAGGCGGGGAGGAAGATTATACTTGTGACTTTTGTTTCAAGTATTCAGACACCTAGTGGTTTACTAACTGATACATCATACCCGCCTGCTGTATTGCATCTGCTGTTATTGTGTGTATGTGTGTATGTGTGTGTGCGTGCGTGCGTGAGTGTGTGAGGCAGAAGCGGAAGGCAAACATGAATGTGGCTGTATTGTAAACAGGGCAGAAGGAAGGAGTGACGGAAAGAAACATGGAAGGAGTGACGGAAGGAAGGAAAGAAGGAAGGACGGAGACTGCCATCCCCAAACGCTGTCCCCAGACTTGCTATTGATTGTCGATAATTAGACACACAATGGCCATAAGCCGGCCCCTCCCTCCCCCTCCAATGATTCCTCCTTTTCCTCCTCACTCCACCGTATACACCCACCATCTCTCTCTCTCTCTCTCTCTCTCTCTCTCTCTCTCTCTCTCTCTCTCTCTCTGTTTCTCTGTGTCTGTCTCTCTCTGTCTCTCTCTTTCTCTCTCACTGTCTATCTGTCTCTGTCTCTCTCTGTCTCGTTCTCTCTGTCTCTCTCTGTCTCTCTTACTTTCTATCTGTCTCTGTCCCTGTCTCTCTGTCCCTGTCTGTCAGTCTGTCAGTCCTGTCTGTCTGTCTCTCTCTATCTCTATCTCTCTCTCTCTGTTTCTCTGTGTCTGTCTCTCTCTTTCTCTCTTACTGTCTATCTGTCTCTGTCTCTCTCTGTCTCGTTCTCTCTGTCTCTCTCTCTGTGTCTCTCTTACTTTCTATCTGTCTCTGTCCCTGTCTCTCTGTCCCTGTCTCTCTGTCCCTGTCTGTCAGTCTGTCTGTCTGTCTGTCTTCTCTCTCTCTCTCTCTCTCTCTCTCTTCTCTCTCTCTCTCTCTCTCTCTCTTCTCTCCCTCTCCTCTCTCTCTCCCTCTCTCTCTCTCTCTCTCTGTCTGTCTGTCTGTAAGAAAAGCCAGACACTGAGGTATGTGTGAAGGGACAGTTCCAGAGCGGTAGACCCTGGCTGCTGTAGACCCTTCTGTTTTTGCTGAAGACAGTTGATTCAAATAGAGGGCAGTGGACACGGAACACAAGCCAGGGTTGTGGAAAGTCCTACATTCAGACACACCGTGGCTTATGCCCACGATGTAGACACTTTTGAAAGGAAGAAAGATTATTTGAGGGGGGAAAAGGGAGCCAGGTCACGGATGATACAAGTGAGATAGACAAACGGCACAAGCGCTGTGGGAAGGCTGAGGCCACTGGGTCAGGTGTTGCTGGTTGTCAGCAGAGCTAGGGGTGCTTTCCTGACACACCAGTGTCAGGTGTTGCTTGTTGTCAGCAGAGCTAGACTGCTGGTGCTTTCCTGACACACCAGGCGTTGCTAGTTGTCAGCAGAGCTAGGGGTGCTTTCCTGACACACCAGGTGTTGCTTGTTGTCAGCAGAGCTAGACTGCTGGTGCTTTCCTGACACACCAGGTGCTGCTTGTTGTCAGCAGAGCTAGACTGCTGGTGCTTTCCTGACACACCAGGCGTTGCTTGTTGTCAGCAGAGCTAGACTGCTGGTGCTTTCCTGACACACCAGGTGTTGCTGGTTGTCAGCAGAGCTAGACTGCTGGTGCTTTCCTGACACACCAGGTGCTGCTTGTTGTCAGCAGAGCTAGACTGCTGGTGCTTTCCTGACACACCAGGCGTTGCTTGTTGTCAGCAGAGCTAGACTGCTGGTGCTTTCCTGACACACCAGGTGTTGCTTGTTGTCAGCAGAGCTAGACTGCTGGTGCTTTCCTGACACACCAGGTGCTGCTTGTTGTCAGCAGAGCTAGACTGCTGGTGCTTTCCTGACACACCAGGTGCTGCTTGTTGTCAGCAGAGCTAGACTGCTGGTGCTTTCCTGACACACCAGGTGTTGCTTGTTGTCAGCAGAGCTAGACTGCTGGTGCTTTCCTGACACACCAGGGTCAGGACGGTTCTCTGCCCTCCCTCCCTCCCTCCCTACCTCCTCTTTAGCGATGGACTGGCTGTTGTGCGGGGTCCTCTTTTGTCCAGGCAGGGGAACACGCAGTGACTGTATGTTCGTTTCTTGTTACAGGGCGACAGTTGTAGGGTAACAGCTACAGGGTAGCGGTTACCGGGTAATCGTTACAGGGTAACAGTTACAGGTTAACAGCTACAGAGTAACAGTTGCAGGGTGACAGTTACAGGTTAACAGTTACAGGGTAACAGTTACAGGGTAATAGTTACAGGTTAACAGCTACAGGTTAACAGCTACAGGTTAACAGCTACAGGGTAACAGCTACAGGTTAACAGCTACAGGGTAACAGCTACAGGGTAACAGCTACAGGGTAACAGTTACAGGGTAACAGTTACATGGTAACAGTTACAGGGTAATAGCTACAGGGTAACAGTTACAGGGTAATAGCTACAGGGTAATAGCTACAGGGTAACAGCTACAGAGTAACAGTAACAGGGTAATAGCTACAGAGTAATAGCTACATGGTAACAGCTACATGGTTACAGTTACAGGGTAATAGTTACAGGGTACTAGTTACAGGGAACAGCTTCTGCCCAGCAAGTCTGTCGGCATTGACCAACAGCACACTGTGTGAAGTGTCCCTCGCTGTATAATGTTTCTGCTGACAGCTGTTTAGTGTTTCTGATTGACAGCTAAGGGTGTCAGACATCTGTGTAATGTTTCTGCCTGATGACAGCTAAGGGTGTCAGACATCTGTGTAATGTTTCTGCCTGATGACAGCTAAGGGTGTCAGACAGCTGTGTAATGTTTCTGCTGACAGCTGTATAGTGTTTCTGCATGCTGACATCTGAAGGTGTCAGACAGCTGTGTAATGTTTCTGCTGACAGCTGTACAGTGTTTCTGCCCCGACAGCTGTATAGTGTTTCTGCATGCTGACAGCTGCAGAATGCACTGCTGAAGAAGAAAGCATTGGTGCTTGCTGACAACGTTAACCCCGCAATGTTACTGTCAGTGAGGGAATGAAGAAACAAACCTGCCTTGCATAAAAAAAAGTGCGAGAACAGAAGAAGTATAAACATGGCAAATGATAGACTTAATAGTGTGTGTGTGTGTGTGTGTGTGTGTGTGTGTTGTGTGTGTGTGTGTGTGTGTGTGTGTGTGTGTGTGTGTGTGTGTGTGTGTGTGTGTGTGTGTGTGTGTGTGTGTACTACAATGATTATCTATATAGCACAAAAAATATACATAACACCTAATATGGACCCTATCAGAAACAGCTTCAATAGAATTCGGTTATACGTCAATTCCTCTATCCACTGCTGTGAAGTATCTTGGATTCGTTATCGACAACACATTCTCCATGCAAAAATTTATCACCCAAACCTGCCAGTCATGCTACTATCAATTACGGCGCATTAATGCATTTTGAAAGTACCTGATCACTGATGCAACACCCAAACTAGTCATGTCTCTCATTCTTTCACGTCTGGACTATTGCAATTCTCTTCTGGCTGGTCTGCCAGCAACATCATCTATCCATTCCCTTCAACATATACAAAACTCTGCAGCTCGACTAGTCCTCAGAAAGAAAAAACCTGAGCACAGTACTCCTCTCTTGCAATCTCTCCACTGGCTGCCTGTGCCACAGAGAGTAACTATAAGATCAGTACCCTCTGTTACAATTGTTTCCACAAAACAGCTCCCCCTACCTCTGTGACTGTGTTCACTTATACACTCCTCGTTCCCTCCGCTCTACTGCAGATACCCTATGCTTACGAAAACCGAGATTCAACCAATCCACAGTTAGCCGTTGCTCTTTCTCTGTTTCTGGTCCGGTGATCTGGAACGACCTCCTTCTCTCCCTTCGCCAAAAGCCTATTTATGACACTTTTAAATCCAGCCTCAAGACATATTTATTCAAAACCTAAGATTTTCCCTCCTGTTTCATCTCAAATTTGTCCCTGCCTTCAACAGCTGGAATCCCCACCACCCTGCCAAAGTGTATAACCTGTGTGTGTGTGTGTGTGTGTGTGTGTGTGTGCGTGTGTGTGTGTGTGTGTGTGTGTGTGTGTGTGCGTGCGTGCGTGTGTGTGTGTGCGCGCGCGCGAGTGTGTGTGTGTTTGTGTGTGCGTGCGTGCATACGCGTGTGTGTGTGTACATTTGAATTTGTGGACTCTATTAATTGGTATTGGTTGTATGTGTATGGGTGTGTTGTATGCAAGCACTTTGATTTGTTTTTGCAAGATATAGTGCTATATAAATTCCATTCATTATTATTATTATGGGTTGTAGAAGTGTTAAAAATGGTTTAGCCTCAAGATGACAGGCAGTAACAGTGAAAAACTGCTCATGTGTAAACCAGTTGTCTGCATCTGTGGGTTTGTTCAAGTTCTCTCTCTCTGTCACTCTCTCTCTCTCTCTTTTCTCTCTCTCTCTCTCTCTCTCTCTCTCTCTCTCTCTCTCTCTCTCTCTCTCTCTCTCTCTCTGTCACTCTCTCTCTCTCTGTCACTCTCTCTCTCTCTCTGTCACTCTCTCTCTGTCACTCTCTCTCTCTCTGTCTCTCTCTCTCTCTCTCTCTCTCTCTCTCTGTGTCTCTCTCTCTGACCAGGGGAAAACGAGCACACGCCAGTCTTTCAGTAAGGCAAACTAGGCCAGGCAGCCATAATTAATGTCAACCCCTGTACAAGCCTCCTCACACAAGTCTTATTGATTGGAGATAATTAGATACACAACTGCTATAAGTTCCCCTCTACCCTCCTCCCCTACCCCTTGTCCTCACCCCACCCCTCTGCCAGCCACTTGGCTCCCAGGGCAGTTGAGGCCTGTGCTGCTGCCACTGTAGGTGCTGGGAAGGCTTGTGGACGGCAGTCAATAGCATTACCTCCCTTCCCGAAGACAACAAGTGCTGTGTTCAGCAGAGCGTGCAGACAGCATCTTTCCGCTTCAGCAGCAGGCAGGCTGAGGCCCTGTCAGGGACAGGACCGTTCCTCAGGCTGTCAGCACTAATTAGCCTCTGCAAGTGTAGCATTAATAGGGGACTGTGATAGCTTAGTGGTCAGAGCACTCACTTTCCCACAAGTTAAGGTTAAGAAGCAATCGGGCGTGGTTACCAAGTGGTTGGGTGACCATTTGCATGCCTTGGCTTCAGTAAAGTCCCCCAGTTCACCCAGATGTAAATGGGTACCTGCCCTTTTTAAGGTCAGGTGAGGTAAAGCAGCAAGGAAGAGGAGCTGCGTGCTGCCCTCAATGTGCTGACCCCTGGAGAAGTTGAGGTCTCTGACATCTTACTCTGCAATGACCACAAAGTCTATGGGAACACCTCCACCTATAATGTAGCTGAATGCAGAGAAGCCTCGTGCTGGGGACTGCCTGCTCTGCATCCCTCTCCATCCCTCGCAGGAGCAGTACAGGCTTCAGCAGCAGCTTCCCTCTGCCCAGGATGCAGCCTGAGGCCTTCAGCACAGCACTCCACACACTCCCCAAGAAACCACAGATCAAGTCAACGAACTGATTGTGTTGATGCACACATGTGATCAGACACCATGAATAGACGTAAAATCAATGTTATGTTGCTAATATTCTGCAGATGTGTTCTACTTCATGTGGCTGTTTTGGACAGGATGTGAGGGGGCTGTGCTGTGAGGAGGGTGAGGCAGTTGCTGCAGACTGTTCTCCGCTAGACCTCATACATCACTGCTGTGTCAGGGCTGAGGGCTGGTTGCTGGACACGGAATCGATGGCATCAAAACAGACTGTCTGTCACTGCTGACTGGCTGTCACTGATGAATGTCTGTCACTGCTGAACGTCACTGATGACTGTCTGTCACTGCTGAGTGTCTGTCACTGATGAATGTCACTGATGACTGTCAATTTTGACTGACTGTCACTGCTAACTGTCTGTCACTGCTGAGTGTCCGATGCATGAACAGGTTATCCCATTATAACAGTCTGCAGGCAGAGGAAGACAGATCAGTCTAGTCATGGCCTATCAGAATCTGTCTGTCTGTCTGTCTGTCTGTCTGTCTCAGGTCACAGGGCTGTGTGTGTGTTTGGCAAGGAGACCAGCAGGTTCTGTCCATGTCAGCCAGCGGATCAGTGCAGTGCTGTGTTCAGTCAGCGGATCACCGGGTCCTGCTCTCCTCAGCTCTCTTCACCAGTCTGTCTTTGAGGAAGGGCACAGCCCGCCAGACCACGTGGAAGACACCAATGACGTCAGTGTTTTGTTTTGCTGCTGTCCACAGCATCGAGATTCTAACAACAGACACTTGCTGTGCTTTGTATTATTATTCAAACTACTCAGAGATTTGTCTCTAGGCAGACGTTGTTGCTATGAACCAGGCCACAGCACTCTTGGGGTAGACACAAGGATAGGAAGAGCCAGCTAACGTCACCAAGAGTAAACAGACGTTAAATTGAAGGCAGAGCCAGCTAATGTCACCAAGAGTGAACAGACGTTAAATTGAAGGCAGAGCCAGCTGATAATTATCACTAATAGTGAACAGACGTTAAATTGAAGGCAGAGCCAGCTGATATCACTAAGAGTGAACAGACGTTAAATTGAAGGCAGAGCCAGCTGACATCACTAAAAGTGAACAGACGTTAAATTGAAGGCAGAGCCAGCTAATGTCGCCAAGAGTGAACAGACGTTAAATTGAAGGCAGAGCCAGCTGACATCACTAAGAGTGAACAGACGTTAAATTGAAGGCAGAGCCAGCTAGCACAAAGGCAAGCTTCTCAACCCAACAACCCTCTGTCTGAAGTACGACAGCCACGGCACAAGCAGCGGCAGAAGCAGCAGTCTCAAAGAGGTCAAGGATGGTCAGCACAGTAGCAACAGAAAGTCGATAGTAGAAGAGGGGGTGTATAGACCTACCTCCACACTCCCACCTGCCCACACTGTGTGATTATTTTGCAGAATGATTTCACACGTTATTTCTGACACGTTCAGCCATGACATTGTCTGTTTCTCAGTGGGTGTGAGTATCATGTAGAGTCGCAATGGACCATACGCTGGGCATAAAAAGATTGATGCATCTTGAACACACAGAAGACAACAACAGAGCATTAAATAGCAACGGCAAGAAGGAAAGAAACATCACACCACACAGACACAAAGAAAGGAACTGAAGGAAAATGATAGGAAATCTCTAGCCAAGCCTTCTTGTTGAAGAACATAATTGTATAATTATAGAAATAAACCAAACATGGACCCCTATCACGCAGATCAAACTCTCTGGGAAATAGAGTCAGTGTTCCGCACTAAAAAAAATTCCCAGTACTTCCATAGCAACTCCCTCACCACACACACACAACACACACACACACACACTCTCACACAAACACACACCTGTCTGTCTGTCTGTCTGTCTGTCTTCTGTCTCTCTCTCTCTCTCTCTCTCTCTCTCTCTCTCTCTCTCTCTTTACGTCCAGTACATTATTCCTGTTTATCTCTTCACCAGTGTGTCATGTCTGCCTTCTGTGGTTTTGAAGGTTTTTTCTGTTCTCTTTTTTTCCCTTTTTTGTGGTGTGCTTGCTTTCTTTAAAAGAACGTTACCCCCGTCCTTCACCACGACCCCCCTCTCCCTCTCTCCTCTCTCTCTCTCTCTCTCTCCTCTCTCCCTCTCTCCCCCCTCTCTCTCCACCCTCTTCTCTCTCTCCCCCTCTCCCCTCTCTCTCTCTCCCCACTGGCCCACATTTCATGCAGAGGTCAGAATGTCGGAGATGCAGAAAGCCAGCAGTAAGCCTGCTGCAGCCTAGCGCAGCTTGTGGAGGACTACAGCCAGTTTACAGACACACTGGTCTACACACACTTCATGGCAGAGTGGTGTGTGTGTGTGTGTGGTGTGTGTGTGTGTGTGTGTGTGTGTGTGTGTGTGTGTGTGTGTGTTGTGTGTGTTGTGTGTGTGTGTAAGTGTAATGTGTTTTGTGTGTGTTGTGTGTGTGTGTGTGTGTGTGTGTGTGTGTGTGTGTTGTGTGTAGTGGGTGTGTGTGTGTGTGTGTGTAAGTGTATGTTGTGTGTGTTGTGTGTTTGTTTTGTTGTGTTGTTGTTGTTGTGTGGTATGTATGTGTGTGTGTCTGTGTGTGTCTGTGTCTTTTGTTTGTTTGTGTGTGGTGTGTATGTGTGTGTGTGTGTGTCGTGTGTTGTTGTGTGTGTTATTTGTGTGGTGGTGGTGTGTGATGTGTGTGTGTGTGTGTGTGTGTGATTGTGTGGGTGAGAGAGAGAGGGGAAAGTTTTATATCTCTTCTCACAGATAGCCATGACGCAAAAAGATGTCCAAAAGTGGGGTCATTATCGGAGCTTGCCTCTTCCTGAGCACGAAGGTAAAGTTCACAGCGCCCAACCAACGACTGCTGTACAGCTGCCATACTTTCACTTCCACAATAATATGACTGCAATACTGTGCTAGGTCGAAATCATGTACAAGACTGCAGATGCGCAGAAACAAACCCCCAGTCATTTGATTAACTTGCCCACAAGTTTACTGCAACCCCCCTCCCCTTCCCTTCACTCACCCAGACAGACCCCCTCCACCCACCCACCCCTGCAACAAGTGTTCCCCACAGAACACAGTGTGCAGCAGTGCAGTCACAGAACACAGCCCCCCACAGCAAGTCCCACATCACAACACAGTCCCACATCACAACACAGTCCCACATCACAACACAGTCCCACATCACAGCAAATCCCACATCACAGCAAGTCCCACATCACAGCACAGCACAGTCCCACATCACAGCACAGTTCCACATCACAGCACAGTCCCACATCACAGCACAGCACAGTCCCACATCACAGCACAGTCCCACATCACAGCACAGTCCCACATCACAGCACAGTTCCACATCACAGCAAGTCCCACATCACAGCAAGTCCCACATCACAGCAAATCCCACATCACAGCACAGTCCCACATCACAGCACAGCACAGTCCCACATCACAGCACAGTTCCACATCACAGCAAGTCCCACATCACAGCAAGTCCCACATCACATCAAATCCCACATCACAGCACAGTCCCACATCACAGCACAGCACAGTCCCACATCACAGCACAGTTCCACATCACAGCAAGTCCCACATCACAGCAAATCCCACATCACAGCACAGTTCCACATCACAGCAAGTCCCACATCACAGCACAGTCCCACATCACAGCAAATCCCACATCTCAGCACAGTCCCACATCACAGCAAATCCCACATCACAGCACAGCCCACATCACAGCAAGTCCCACATCACAGCACAGTCCCACATCACAGCACAGCACAGTCCCACATCACAGCACAGTCCCACATCACAGCACAGTCCCACATCACAGCACAGTCCCACATCACAGCACAGTCCCACATCACAGCAAGTCCCACATCACAGCACAGCACAGTCCCACATCACAGCACAGACCCACATCACAGCACAGACCCACATCACAGCACAGCACAGTCCCACATCACATCACAGCACAGTCCCACATCACAGCACAGCACAGTCCCACATCACTGCACAGTTCCACATCACAGCACAGTCCCACATCACAGCACAGTCCCACATCACAGCAAGTCCCACATCACAGCAAGTCCCACATCACAGCACAGTCCCACATCACAGCACAGCACAGTCCCACATCACAGCACAGTCCCACATCACAGCACAGTCCCACAGCACAGCAAGTCCCACATCACAGCACAGTCCCACATCACAGCACAGTCCCACAGCACAGCACATTCCCACATCACAGCACAGTCCCACAGCTGCCTCCAGCCTCACACTGCCTATGGTGCCAGGCCGTGGTTGTCACCAGGGGCAGCATTGCACCTGGCTGCACACAGCTAGCTGGCTCTTTGCTCAGACATCCACGGACTGCCTGACTCAAGGCTCAGCTGCAGAGCTCCGTGTGCCGGGAAGCCTGCTGTCCACGATGTGTGTTCTTGTAGTCGTGCACTCAACACAGTCTGACAGGAATCCCAGGGTCTCTCAGTTCATTAATGTACATTCTTGAGCAGCACAGACACTGGGTGTAAAAGAACTGCTCTTGTGTGAAGCAATGATATTTGTCCCAGCAGATTTATCTAAGCATTCCTGCTCTCTCTCTCTCTCTCTCTCTCTCTCTCTCTCTCTTCTTCCCTCTCTCTCTCTCTCTCTCTCTCTCTCTCTTCTCTCTCTCTCTCTCTCTCTCTCTCTCTCATGTATGGGCCAATGGCCTTTTTGTGAATAAATCATTCGAGTTCGAGTTCGAGTTCTCTCTCTCTCTCTCTCTCGCTCGCTCGCTCGCGAGCTCGCTCTTTCTCTCTTTCTGTGTCTCTCTGTCTCTTTCTCTGTATTTCTCTGTCTTTCTGTCTATCTCTCTCTCTCACTCTCTGTCTCTCTCCTCTGTCTCTGTCTGTCTCTCTGTCTGTCTATCTCTGTCTGTCTCTCTGTTTTTTCTCTCTTGTATGATAGTGTGCTTTGTGTTTTCCCCCTTCAGATGTGGCCAAGGCCTTTTGAATAAATCATTCGCATTCGCATTCACATTCGCATTTTCTGTCTGTCTGTCTCTCTAGCTCTCTCTCTCTCTCTCTCTCTCTCTCTCTCTCTCTCTCTCTCTCTCTCTCTCTCTCTCTCTCTCTCTCTCTCTCTCTCTCTCTCCTCTCCTGGGGGACGGGATAGCCTAGTGGTTAGAACATTGCGCTCGCAATCCGACGAACCGGGTTTGAATCCCGCTTAAGAGGATATTTTTCCCCTGGAGTTAACATCGGTGCAGACTCCACTCTCTCCAAAGTCCTTCGGATGAGACTATAAAGCAAGGCGCCGTGTGCGAACGCACGCAGAACACCTTGCGCACACGTTAAATCCTGTTCCGCTTTTCGAAAGAGTAGGCCATTGTGTGCCGGTGGGAACAGATGACAACATTTACAATACTACATATATACGGGGACTGGATAAAAAAAAAAAGCACATAAGTGCTTATTCCATTATCCTCGAAATAAAGAATAAATAAATACATAAAATAAAATCTGTCTCTCTCCCTCTCCCTCTGTACAGGGCCCCTGGTCAGGAAGGGGCATACATGGGGAAGAAACCCTGTTCCCTGAAAACATGTTCAGACCATTACCAGCATGCAGAGGTGATGCTGATTGAGGGTAATTAGGGGAAACCACTGTAAGAACCTTATCTCCCCCCCCCCCTCCCCTCTCCCCCTAGCTCTCCTGCTCTTCCTCTCTGTCTTCAGGACAGTGTGTCAGCAAGCCATGCTGGCCTCAGGCAGGAGCATTACCTCCCTTTCCCCAGACAACAAGGCTGTGTTCAGCAGAGCGTGCAGACAGCATCTTTCCGCTTCAGCAGCAGGCAGGCTGAGGCCCTGTCAGGGACAGGAAATCTACTCAGGCAGTCAGCACTCATTAGCCACTGCACTGTACCTGGGGGGAGGGGATAGCTCAGTGGTTGGAGCACTCGCTTTCCCCCAGCCAAGGTTATTCAACGTCGAGCGTGGTTACCAGTTGGATGGATGACCCCTTGCATGCTTTGGCTTCAGTAGGCCCTATAGTCCCCCAGTTCACCCAGCTCTAAATGGGTACCCACCTCTTCAGGGTCAGGGAAGGTAAAGCAGCGAGGGAGAGGAGATGGGCGCCGCCCTCAATATGCTGGCCCCTGGAGAAGTAAGGTCTCTGACGCCGACCTTGTAGGTTATGGGACAGCTTTACCTTTACTTAATGTGCTGTGGGGTGTAGTAGAGAGATTTCTCTTGGTATCAAGTCTGTTTCACAGAATAATCAACACTACCAATCCAGCGCAGGGCAAACACTCTGGTGACCTTGTTTTCCTGGCCTCAACTACAGCCCCAAGGTTCACCAAAGGTGAGAGTTGGCGTATGCACATTTTCTTAGCCCACCATGAAAGTAGCCATATTAATAATAATAATAATATAATAATAATAATAATAATAATAATAATAATAATAATATATAATTAATAATAATAATAATAATAATATAATATATAATAATAATAATAATAATAATAATAATAATGATAATAATAATAATAATAATAATAATAATAATAATAATAATAATAATAAATAATAATAATAATAATAATAATAATAAATAATAATAATAATAATAAATAATAATAATGACAAATGGAACTCATATAGCACTATATATTTCCGATGTGGGGGAGTATGTTTGTGGTTCTGTTACCCACACACTGCTGACGTGAATTGTGGGATCTTTAACATGCATATTTGATCTTTTGCATGGGTATTATTGTACACAAGGGAAGTCCAGGCACCAGCAGGTCTGCACCTGGAGATGACCTGAGAGCTTCTGCCAGCACTGCAGCAGCTCCTTCTCCTGCCCTTCCCTCGTGCCCTTCTTCAGCGTCTCCAGCCCTCCTGTCGGGAGGAATCTACCCTCCCTCCCCTCTCCCCCCTCTCTGTGTGTCTGTCTGTCTGTCTGTCTGTCTGTCTCAGGGAGGACAGGATAGTCTGGCAGTTAGAGCATTGCGCATGCTGTCTGTCAGCGCCAGCTAGAGCCCAAGTTTGAGCCACTGCCGAGAGACCCGTTCTACAGGATTTTTTTATCTTAACATCGCCACTGATTCCACTCTTCCCCGAAAGTCTTTAAGATGAGGCTAAAAACGGAGGCCCCATGTGTGAACGCACACAGAACATCTTACACACATGTTAAAACATGCCGCCTTTCGAAGGATGTTGGATCGGATGGCAAATTTTAAAAACCACATGCACACGGAGACTTGATGTAAACAATTTGTGTAAAGAAAGCACCAGTGTCCTTATTCCATGATCCTGGAGATAGAAGAATAAACCAGATAAACATCTCATCCAAAGATCAGATTATCTGAGCTCTTCTGGGATGAAATTTCAATCCACCTTCATTTGGCAGCTTGCTTTGGCTTTCTCTGCATACTGTAACATTTTGAAGATGTTGTGTGTGTGTGTGTGTGATTATGTGTGTGTGTGTGTTTCTGTGTGTGTGTGTGTGGTGTGTGTGTGTGTGTGTGTGTGTGTGTGTGTGTGTGTGTGTGTGTGTGTGTGTGTGTGTGTGTGTGTGTGTGTGATTATGTGTGTGTGATAGTGTGTGTGTTGGTTTGTGTGTGAGACAGACAGGCAGACAGTCAGACAGACACACACACAGGGATTTCTGTTTAAATGTACTCTTTGCTGTGACGCAGATGGCTATCTAACTTCACTCTTCCTCAACATCAACGGCTGATACATAATGCAAAAAACATCACTGCTTTCATATCTGACATATGTTAGCTTTGATATCTGAGATACGTTAGCTTTGATATCTGACATATGTTAGCTTTGATATCTGACATATGTTAGCTTTGATATCTGACATATGTTAGCTTTGATATCCGAAATATGTTAGCTTTGATATCTGAGATACGTTAGCTGTGATATCTGAGATACGTTAGCTGTGATATCTGACATATGTTAGCTTTGATGTTTGACATATGTTAGCTTTGATACCTGATGCATGTTAGCTTTGATATCTGACATATGTTAGCTTTGATATCTGACATATGTTAGCTTTGATGTCTGATGTATGTTAGCTTTGATATCTGGCATATCTTTGTTTTGAGGATTTAGTTTTGTTAGCTTTTATATCTGACATATGTTAGCTTTGATATTTGAGAGACGTTAGCTTTGATAGCTGATATATATTAGCATTGATATCTGACATACGTTAACTTTTATAATTATCTAACATGCATTAGCTTTGATATCTGACATACATTAGCTTTGATATCTGATATACATTAGCTTTGATATCTGATATACTTAGCTTTGATATATGACATACGTTAGCTTTGATATCTGACATATGTTAGCTTTGATATCTGACATATGTTAGCTTTGATGTCTGACATACGTTAGCTTTGATATTTGACATACATTAACTTTGATATCTGACATAATTCATGTTAGCTTTGAAATGGGAGATAGGTTAACTTTGATATCTGGCATATTTTACCATTGATATTGACATGAAAGATGTTAGCTTTGATATCTGACACAGTGGAAGACCAGGTCTCAGAAAAGTGCATACATACTTGAAAAAACCGGACCCAAGCCATTGGAGAGATACACAAATCCACACATTGTTATGGCCTTCAGAAAAATAACCTCAATGCCACACACACACGCGCGCACACACACACACGCGCGCGCACACACACACGCACGCACGCACGCGCTGCAGCAAGTGCTTCCCTACAGGGCCTGTACACAAGCGTTTAGAACTCGGGGACGGCACAGCTCAGTGGTCAGAGCACTCGCTTTCCCCAAATCAAGTTAAGCAGCGTCGAGCGTGGTTACCACTTGGATAGGTGACCGTTTGCGCGCCTTGGCTTCATTACAGTCCTTTAGTTCACCCAGCTGTAAATGGGTACCTGCCTCTTTAGGGTCAGGGAAGGTAAAGCAGCGAGGGAGAGGAGATGGGCGCCGCCCTCAATATGCTGGCCCCTTGAGAAGTGAGGTCTCTGACGCTTCGCTCCCCTACGACCTTGTAGGTTATGGGACACCTGTACCCTGACCTTTTACTTAGAACTGGTTCACTTCAGCAGACAAGAACTGAAGCATGATGTCTTCCACAGACCAGGGTGGTCGGCCCTGAGTGCAGCCAGTCACCTCCTCCTCCTGTCACACAGCCCAGTGTGGCGGTAGTCCCCGTCCTGTCTTCATAATAATAATAATAATAATAATAATAATAATATAATAATAATAATAATAATAATAATAATAATAAATAATAATAATGATGATAATAATGATAATAATAATAATAATAAAATAATAATAATAATAATAAATAATAATATATAATAATAATAATAATAATAGTAATAATAATAATGTATGGAACTTATATAGCGCTGAATAGTCTTGTCCTGTCCTGACCTTTCCTGTCCTGCCCTATCTTCTCTTGTCTTCTCTTGTCCTGTCCTGTCCTGACCTTTCCTGTCCTGTCTTGTCCTGTCCTGTCCTGACTTTCCTGTCCTGTCTTGTCCTGTCCTGTCCTGTCCTGTCCTGTCTTGTCTTGTCCTGTCGTGTCCTGTCCCTGTCTTGTCTCTGTCCTGTCCTGTCTTGTCCTGTCCTGTCCTTGTCCTTTCCTGTCCTGTCTGTCCTGTCCTGTCCTGTCCTGTCTTGTCTTGTCCTGTCCTGTCTGTCCGTCTTGTCCTGTCCTGTCTTGTCTTGTCCTGTCCTGTCCTGTCCTGACTTCCTGTCCTGTCTTGTCCTGTCCTGTCCTGTCCTTGTTTCTTGTCTTGTCCTGTCCTGTCCTGTCCTGTCTTGTCCTGTCCTGTCCTGTCCTGTCCTGTCCTGTCTTGTCCTGTCCTGTCCTGTCCTGTCCCTGTCCTGTCCTGTCTGTCCTGTCCTGTCTTGTCGTCCTGTCCTGCTTGTCTGTCCTGTCTTGTCCTGTCCTGTCCTGTCCTGTCCTTGTCCTGTCCTGTCCTGTCCTCTGTCTTGTCTTGTCTCTGTCCTGTCCTGTCTTGTCTTTGTCCTTGTCCTGTCCTGTCCTATCTTGTCCTGTCTTCTGTCTGTCCTGTCCTGTTTTCTTGTCCTGTCCTGTCCTGTCCTGTCTTGTCTTGTCCTGTCCTGTCCTGTCCTGTCTTGTCCTGTCCTGTCTGTCTTTGTCTGTCCTGTCCTGTCTGTCTGTCCTGTCCTGTCCTGTCTTGTCTTTTCCTGTCCTGTCCTGTTGTCTTCTGCTTGTCCTGTCCTACTTGTCCTGTCCTGTCCTGTCTTGTCTTGTCCTGTCTGTCCTGTCCTATTCTTGTCTTGTCTTGTCCTGTCTTGTCTTGTCTTGTCTTGTCCTGTCCTATCTTGTCTTGTCTTGTCCTGTCTTGTCCTGTCTTGTCTTGTCCTGTCCTGTCCTGTCCTGTCCTGTCTTGTCTTGTTCTGTCTTGTCCTGTCTTGTCTTGTCTTGTCGTCACCTCTGCCGCTGCTGTCAGCAAAGTATGGGATGTCACTCACACCAGACACTGACACCTTGTTGCTGGTTGTTCTAACTCTTCTGGAGTCACATCAGCAGATGGCATGTCTCAACCTGACGTCACTGCGATAGTTTTAGTGTGTTGGCATAGTGCAGTGCTGTAAGGCGTGTAAAGATGATGCCAATGGGCAGACGCCTTCATGTCCATATTATTTGGAAGTAAGAATGACCACGTGACTTGTCACTCTTTAAGCTCTGGAAATCTCAAACTGATCGTTTCAAGAAGGGTTGAACCAGTGTACCTGGATCTAGCAACTAGTATGAGTGGCAATATTTACACATGGTTCATTGCAGTATGAGTGGCACTGACTACACATGGTTCATTGCAGTATGAGTGGCACTGACTACACATGGTTCATTGCAGTATGAGTGGCAATATTTACACATGGTTCATTGCAGTATAAGTGGCAATATTTACACATGGTTCATGGCAGTATGAGTGGCATTGACTACACATGGTTCATTGCAGTATGAGTGGCAATATTTACACATGGTTCATGGCAGTATGAGTGGCATTGACTACACATGGTTCATTGCAGTATGAGTGGCACTGACTACACATGGTTCATTGCAGTATGAGTGGCACTGACTACACATGGTTCATTGCAGTATAAGTGGCAATATTTATACATGGTTCATTGCAGTATAAGTGGCAATATTTATACATGGTTCATTGCAGTATAAGTGGCAATATTTATACATGGTTCATTGCAGTATAAGTGGCAATATTACACATGGTTATTGCAGTATAAGTGGCATATTTACACATGGTTATTGCAGTATAAGTGGCAATATTTACACATGGTTCATTGCAGTATGAGTGGCAATGTTTACACATGGTTCATTGCAGTATGAGTGGCAATATTTACACATGGTATTTTGCTCCTGAGTCAAAGGCCATTCTGTCCTTTTTTTTCATTTTCATCTTCATACCACTTTAAGTCACAGCAGATTTCTCTGCGTGAAATTCGGGCTGCTCTTCCTGGGGAGAGCGTGTCACCACACAACAGAGCCACCCATTATTATTTTTTCCTGTCTGCAACTGTATTTGTTTCCCTTTCAGAGTGTTTTTTTTTTCTACAGAATTTTGCAACAGACAACTCTCTTGTTGCCATGGGTCCTTTTACGTGTGCTAAATAATTGTATGTAATTCATGGGACCTCTGATTTTTGTCTCATCTGAAAGACTAGGACCCAGCCACCACTCGTGGTCTAATGGATAGAAGAAATGTTTTAGCCCAAACGGGGATCAAACCGCCGCACACTTCCGACCCGGACTTTTTACTTTTTACAGAATTTCGACAGCTGAGCAACGCAGGCAAGACAGGAAAGATAGAGCCTCCAAGTCTCCAAAAGCAGCCACTATACCCTGTCCATACTGCTCAAGACTTTTCAAGCGCAGATTGGCCAAATAAGTCATCTTCGCACCCACAGAAATGTACCCTCCCAATCCCAGGATGAATAGATGGTCATCATCGATCCCGATGGACGAGGAAGAACTTTCTAGGCAGGCGTGTTACCTTGTTGACCACAGTTCTCTCTGGCCATTGTCCCCTTCTGCCCTGCCTGCATTTCCAACATCCACTTCCCTCCCTGACTCTCTCTTTCTCTCTATTTGCGTTCGTGCCTGCCTGCCTGCCTGCCTGCCTGTGCTGCTGCCTGCGTTGCTGCGTGCTGTGTGTGTGTGTGTGTGTGTGTGTGTGTGTGTGTGTGTGTGTGTGTGTGTGTGTGTGTGTGTGTGTGTGTGTGTGTGTGTGTGTGTGTGTGTGTTGTTTCGTGATTGTGTGTGTGTGTGTGTGTGTGTGTGTTTCCCTTCTTTCTTGTTCTCTTCTTTCTGTGTCTGTCTTTCTCTGCTTTATTCACTGGCTCTCTAAGGGAGAGAAGAACAACAGTCCCTCAGTGAGCAGTGTACACTAGCAGAAGGAAGTGGTGTAAATCGTACCATGTTTCTACAATGCTATATCCATTGACCGTAATTAGCCATACAACTGCTGTAGGCCTGCCCCCTCCCTCCCCTCCCCTCCTCTCCTGTCTTTCTGTGGGGAAGTGTTGGCAGTAACCCCACCCCCACCCCCACCCCCACCCCACCCCTGCCTGATGATGCAGGTTGCTGGTGAAGCACTTGGTGACAGTAGCATTACCTCCCTTTCCCCAGACAACAAGTGCTGTGTTCAGCAGAGCGTGCAGACAGCATCTTTCCGCTTCAGCAGCAGGCAGGCTGAGGCCCTGTCAGGGACAGGAAATCTACTCAGGCAGTCAGCACTAATTAGCCTTTACAGTGTGCCTGCGTATAGAAAACAGTGCTTCTGTCTCCATTGTGTCTGATGTATTGACAGCCATTGTTATTTGTTCAGCTACGACAGCTCTTTGCCAATGCTTATTTTTGCTGGTGGTAAACTAGCAAACATAGGAACAAACTGTGCATTTGTAATGTTGTAAAATGTCTATGACTTGTGCTGTGTCGTTGCTGTGAACATGTTGTAACTCGTGGATTACATGGTCTTGTATTCTTTTCTGTTGTACGTCCGTGCAATTGTATTGTATTGGTGTTGTTGTTTTTTATTGTAATGCGTGCTGTGCTGGAATGTGTTGTGTTGTATTATAGTATGATGTATTGGTTTGTAAATTATTGTTTTATTGCTTTAAATTGTATGGAATTGTATATCACTAACAGTCGTGACAAATGTCTCTGCACTAGTGTCACAAAATGGAAGCTTTATAAACTGACAGAGAAATGTGCTGTCCTTCAGTTCCCTGTTTTCAGACAGGATTCCAGGGAGAAGCAGGAAGAACAGAAATCCTCAGCACAGTCAGTGACCGACACACACACAGACTGCAGTTAGAGATGCCATAAGAGGGGCATTGTCAGGGCACAGACTGGCACAAACTGGCAGAGGCACAGACTGGCAGAGGCACAGATTGGCAGAGGCACAGATTGGCAGAGGCACAGATTGGCAGAGGCACAGATTGACAGAGGCACTGATTGGCAGAGGCAAGATGTTCTGCATGCGTTTGCACACAGGACCTCGGTTTACAGTCTCTTCCGAAGGCTTTTTGGGGAGAGTGGAGTTGGCACTGATGTTAACTGCAGAGGAAAAATTCTCTTGAACGGAATCAAACCCGGGTCAGCAGATCACGAATACATCACTGTAACCACTAGGCTACCCCGTCTCGGGGTTGTGAGCAGCCATATGCCGTCTGCAGAAACAGTGAGGCCTCAGCATCCGTTCTCTCTGTGTGGAGAGGAGTCAGCAGGGCCTGAAGCTGTGAGCGGACAATGAGCGTGGACAGAAAGGTGTCCAGAAATGCCAGACAGCATCAGGACAGGACGCCAGTTTATGACAGGAAGACAGGCAGTCACAGCAGCCGTGACAGGAAGAGGAAGGCCCTCCTGAGGGATGCCGGGAGTCTGTCGTCAGTAGACAGAGCATCACCACCTGTGCTAGAACTTCCCTCTTTTCTATCCCTCTCTTTGTTTCTGCCTTGTTCGGGGGGGTTCCTGTGACCTTCCACTTGATTATTTTCGACATGTCTACCGATGTATTCCAGACAGGCTTTACAAGACAGCAGTCTCCCTCCCCCAGGCCAAAGTTGGATGCAGTGGGCCTGACGGCAGACCAACACAGTTTTGCTCATATGACAGACAACAACAACAACGACGACGACGAAGAAGAAGAAGAAGAACAACAACAACAAGAACAACAACAAGAAAAACAACAACAAAAACAACAAGATGACATTTCGGTCAGGCTTTCCGGTAAGTGCACACATTAGTTTTAAAAGAGCTCAAACATTCCCGTAGAAAGTCCAAGTTTATCCACAGTTTTACTTGTTTCATTATCTGTCTGTCCGTCTGTCTGTCTGTCTGTCTGTATACATGCGCGCGCACTCACTTACACACAAACACACATGCGCGCGCGCGCGCGGACAGGATAGCCTAGTGGTTAGAACATTGTGCTCGCAATCTGACGACCCGGGTTCGATTCCCGTTCAAGGGGATATTTTCCCCTGGAGTTAACATCAGTGCAGACTCCACTCTCCCCAAAAGTCCTTCGCAGGAGACTATAAACCGAGGCCCCGTGTGCGAACGCACGCAGAACATCTTGCGCACATGTTAAATCCTGTTCCGCTTTTCGTAGGAGTAGGCCATTGTGTGCCGGTGGAAAGAGATGACAGAATTTACAAAACCGCATACACACGGGAACTGGATGTAAAAAAGTACATAAGTGCTTATTCCATTATCCTCGATATAAGAGAATGAAATATAAAATATATTTTAAAATATCAAATAAACGCGCGCGCGCGCACACACACACAATTTTAAAATA
>CM054136.1:91094256-91099256 GCA_028751875.1 Rapana venosa | reverse complement strand
TCTCTCTCTCTCTGTTATAGACAGATCGATAGGCACATACACACACACACACACACACACTCACACCCGCAACCGCACGCGCACGCGCGCCCGCGCACATGTGTTTAATTGTAATGTGATTGCTGTGGTGTCCATCGTGAGCTAGGCCCTGAGGTCAAGAGTTTGCTTTTTGCACAGAACGGACAGAGAAGAATTCACTATCCACACACACAGACACACACACGCACGCATACACACGCACGCACGCACGCACACACACACACATACACACACGCGCGCACACACACATACACTCACACACAGAGGATTAGAGACAGACAGACACAGGCACACACACACAAACACACACAGACACACACAGACACACAGACACACACACAGACGCACACACACGTACACACACGCACACACACACGCACACACATGCACACGCACACACACAGCAATAACACATACGCACACACAACACACACACAACACACACACGCACACCACACACACACACACACACACACACACACACACACACACACATAGCATGTCATCCAGGGCTTCTTTCGCTCTTGCCTGTCTTCCACTGCCGACTTTCCTGACTCTTCATGAAAAATGGTAGAGGGCTGCGCATCACCCAGCTGGTAAAGGAATCAGTGTGTGTGTGTGTGTGTGTGTGTGTGTGTGTGTGTGTGTGTGTGTGTGTGTGTGTGTGTGTGTGTGTGTGTGTGTGTCGTGTGTCTGTGTTGTGTCTGTGTCTGTGTTGTGTGTGTGTGTGGTCTGTGTCTGTGTGTTGTGTGTGTGTGTGTGTGTCTGTGTGTGTATGTGTTGTGTGGTGTGTGTGGTGTGTGTGTGTGTGTGTGTGTGTGTGTGTGTGTGTGTGTGTGTGTGTGTGTGTGTGTTGTGTGTGTGTTGTGTGTGTGTGTGTGTGGTTCAGCTGATGCAGTGTTACAGCGGTGTTCCCCCCAGTGTTTTGCCTCCTCACAGGCCTGCTGGCTACAGCCGCTCCCCGATAACCTAAAGCCCAGAGCTGCCTGCCGCCACCTTGTTTCTCTAACCTCCTTTCTGTGTTCCTCTGCTGTTTCTGTAGCCTTCTTTCTGTGTTCCTCTGCTGTTTCTGTAGCCTTCTTTTGTGTTGCTCCTAAAATGTTCCACTTCTGTTTCTGTAATCCCTGTTTCTGCTGCTAATGTTTTCCACTTCTTTTCTGTAATCCTGTTTCTGCTGCTAAAGTTTTCCACTTCTGTTTCTGTAATCCCTGTTTCTGCTGCTTAATGTTTTCCACTTCTGTTTCTGTAATCCTGTTTCTGCTGCTAATGTTTTCACTTCTGTTTCTGAAATCTCTGTTTCTGCTGCTAATAAGTTTTCCACTTCTTTTCTGTAATCCCTGTTTCTGCTGCTAATGTTTTCCACTTCTGTTTCTGAAATCTCTGTTTCTGCTGCTAATTAATGTTTTCCACTTCTTTTTCTGTAATCCCTGTTTCTGCTGCTAATGTTTTCCACTTCTGTTTCTGAAATCTCTGTTTCTGCTGCTAATTAATGTTTTCCACTTCTGTTTCTGTAATCCCTGTTTCTGCTGCTAATGTTTTCCACTTCTTTTCTGTAATCCCTGTTTCTGCTGCTAATGTTTTCCACTTCTTTCTCTGTAATCCTGTTTGTGCTGCTAATTTTTCCCTTCTGTTTCTGTAATCTCTGTTTCTGCTGCTAATGTTTTCCACTTCTGTTTCTGTAATCTCTGTTTCTGCTTCTAATGTTTTCCACTTCTTTTCTGTAATCTCTGTTTCTGCTGCTAATGTTTTCCACTTCTGTTTCTGTAATCTCTGTTTCTGCTGCTAAAGTTTTCCACTTCTGTTTCTGAATCTCTGTTTCTGCTGCTAATATTTTCCCTTCTGTTTCTGTAATCTCTGTTTCTGCTGCTAATGTTTTCCACTTCTGTTTCTGTAATCTCTGTTTCTGCTTCTAATGTTTTCCACTTCTTTTTCTGTAATCTCTGTTTCTGCTGCTAATGTTTTCCACTTCTGTTTCTGTAATCTCTGTTTCTGCTGCTAATGTTTTCCACTTCTTTTTCTGTAATCCCTGTTTCTGCTGCTAATGTTTTCCACTTCTGTTTCTGTAATCCCTGTTTCTGCTGCTAATGTTTTCCACTTCTTTTTCTGTAATCTCTGTTTCTGCTTCTAATGTTTTCCACTTCTGTTTCTGCTATCTCTGTTTCTGCTGCTAATTTTTTCACTTCTTTTTCTGTAATGTCTGTTTCTGCTGCTAATGTTGTCCCTTCTGTTTCTGTGTGTACAGCCTGCGCGGCCTATGCCCTCAACAGCCTGGGACGTGGTGCTCTGCTCTGCTCTGCTCTTCTCTGTTCTCTTTCAGCAGCAGTCTTCAGCATCAGGGAGGGAGGGGGGGGGGGGGGGGCAGGGCTGCAGGGGCTGCATAAGGCCACGTGATCTGTCGCCACAGTAACTCCTACACCACACTACACCATGCACACATTACACCACACTATACCATGCACACATTACACCACACTACACCATGCACACACCACACCATACTACACTATGCATACATTACACCACACTACACCATGCACACATTACACTACACTACACTATGCACACATTACACCACACTACACCATGCACACACACACCATACTACACTATGCATACATTACACCACACTACACCATGCACACATTACACTACACTACACTATGCACACATTACACCACACTACACCATGCACACATTACACCACACTACACCATGCACACATTACACCACACTACACCATGCACACATTACACCACACTACACCATGCACACATTACACCACACTACACCATGCACACATTACACCACACTACACCATGCACACATTACACCACACTAAACCATGCACACATTACACCACACTACACCATGAACACATTACACCACACTACACCATGCACACATTACACTACACTATGCACACATTACACCACACTACACTATGCATACATTACACCACACTACACTATGCACATATTACACTACACTACACCATGCACACACCACACCATACTACACTATGCATACATTACACCACACTACACTATGCACACATTACACTACACTACACTATGCACACATTACACCACACTACACTATGCACACATTACACCACACTACACTATGCACATATTACACTACACTACACCATGCACACACCACACCATACTACACTATGCATACATTACACCACACTACACTATGCACACATTACACTACACTACACTATGCACACATTACACCACACTACACTATGCACACATTACACCACACTACACTATGCACATATTACACTACACTACACCATGCACACACCACACCATACTACACTATGCATACATTATACGGCCTGTGCGAGTGTATGTGTGCTTTTGAAAAACATTTGACTATCGAAACTTTATTTCATAGATTTTGTCTGCATTGCACCATGTTTGTAAATATCTGTTTGTTTAAACTTTTGATTATTTATCATTGATTGCATGACTGTGTAAGATTAGGTTGAATGCATGCGCTTTGATTTGTCTTTGCAAGATATAGCGCTATATAAGTTCCATTTATTATTATTATTATTATTATACCACACTAAACCAGCAAACAGCTGTCATTGCAAAGGACATGACAGTCATAGAGCAGTGTAGACAGTTGTCATTGTAAGGACATGACAGTCATAGAGCACTGTGGACAGTTGTCATTACAAAGGACATGACAGTTATACAGCAGTGTGGACAGTGGGGAGAAAAGCGCACAGCACCAACTGTTGACAGTGGACAGTGGGGAGAAAAGTGCACAGCACAACTGTTGACGGTGGACAGTGGGGAGAAAAGCGCACAGCACCAACTGTTGACAGTGTGGACAGTGGGGAGAAAAGCGCACAGCACCAACTGTTGACAGTGTGGACAGTGGGGAGAAAAGCGCACAGCACCAACTGCTGACAGTGTGGACAGTGGGGAGAAAAGCGCACAGCACCAACTGCTGACAGCGTGGTCCAGGTCTGTCTCTAGAGTGTGCACTGCTGTGGCTGCTGCTGTCCCTGGTGTTCGCGATGCTTTGATGCCGCTACTGCTGCTACTGCTGCCATTGTTGGTGCTGTGTTTGGAGATTATTCTGCAAATCTCTCTCTCTCCTCTCTCTCTCTCTCTCCCTCCCTCAACCCCCCCCCCCCCTCTCTCTCTCTCTCTCTCTCTCTCTCTCTCTCTCTCTCTCTCTCTCTTTCTTTCGTTCTCTCCCCTACATTTCTACATTCCTCCAGGCAGGCAGAACAGCAGGTACACAGAAAGCCAGCTATCAGATCATCTAAGGTCACATTTTCTCTGCCAGAACTGTCATCAGATAGAATGTTTTCCACCAGGAAAACCGAAAATTAGCGCAGCCTTTTCCTTATCAATTTCTTTGGCTAAAAAAGTTACAAACCTTATATTCCTAGATTTGATGAAACAGAAAGCTGCATTCCTCTCCTCCCTTCCCAAGCCCATTCCTCCCACCCCCAGCAAAACCAAATAAGAAAGACAGAGAGAAAAGTGGTGATGATCTGTGGGGAAATCTGATGGAAACGCGATGCTCTCATTGGTGGTGGGGGTTGGGAACAAGCAATCATCATTACTCAGGGAAGCAAAGAACATGATCATCTCTGCTGCACATCTGGCTGGCCTGCTGTCTGCCTGTCTGTCTGTCTGTTTGTCTGTCTGTCTGCCTGTCTGCCTGCCTGTCTGTTTGTCTGTCTGTCTGCCTGTCTGCCTGCCTGTCTATTTGTCTGTCTGTCTGCCTGTCTGCGTGCCTATCTGCCTGCCTGTCTGCCTGCCTGTCTATTTGTCTGTCTGTCTGCCTTGCCATGTGGCCGCCTGTCTATCTGGATCTGTCAAAACTGCAGCATGTTTCAACTTCCACTATACTTGTGAAGTGCAAAGTAAAGTGTCAAAGTCAAAGTCAAACTTTTATTTTCAGTTGGTACTTTGAATAAGCAG
>CM054136.1:91086756-91091756 GCA_028751875.1 Rapana venosa | reverse complement strand
AAAAGTATTGTTGTGTTAACTATCGACGATAATTATTGAATTCCTGTCCTGTTAAAAGCATTGTTGTGTTAACTTACGACAATAATAAGCAGCCGCCATGGCGCAGTGGTTAGCGTTTTGGGTTACTGACTGGAAGGTCGCGGGTTCGAATCCCATAAGAGTCATGGGGATTTTTCGGACTCCGGTCGGCTCCTCCCCAGAGTGAGTGTGCTGTGGGCTCAGTGGGAAGACTGGGACCACACAGTTGAGCTTCATCCACTTAACGGATGCGAGTTTGAGAGTATTGCTCAAATTACCTGACCAACACTGCAGGTGTCTGTATCTCTCGGGCCCGGTTGACACCGGGATATATTATGATAGTAAGCGTAGAGTACAACCTTGTCAAGTAGTCTCAAAGCATATGCACTTCCACAGCAGCATCATTACGTCATCCTCATTGTCATTGATCATCATGCAATAAAAAAAAAATTGCCTCTGATTCGGTGGTCCCAGTTGCTCTGGTCTCATGGTGACCTCAGATTCGGTTTGCCCATACACTTCTGTGCCTGTGGCGAGTTTGTGTCAAAACCCTTGGGGTTGGAGGTTCACGGGGAACAGTCGTTGGAGGGACGTTGTGGTGGTTGCCACCTCGGGTGGGCAACTCAGTTAGTCTGGCTTTGCGACTGAGCTAATACTGTCGTTAATAGGGGGCTTAGTAGGTGGTGTCCTGCGTATGTTAGCTCAGAACAGGCACCACTGAACACCACCAAAGTGACCCAGCAGCAGTGCAGGGCCCCTCTGGCTGGTGGCCCCACAGCGGCCTGATAGTAATGGGCTCCCTGTGGACTTCCGACTCTGAGGATGAGACATAACAAATCTGGGTGTGGCTGTGGCGGGAAGATTGGAATGAGCGGCATGGAAACAGCAGGACGGGGGACGTCACAGAAGATGAGGCAGCAAAAAAAAACTATTGACGATAATTATTGAGTTCCTGCCCTGTTAAAACTGTTTTGTCGTGCAACCTCTTACGGATATTGTGTCTACCACTTTGTAGGCAGTGTACTGTGTTATACTCCTTAACATGTTGTAGTCATCTCCTTTTATAGAGATTGCAAATCTATTCTCTTAAGAACATTGTATCCTACCACTTTGTAGATATTGTTTTGTGTTATACGCCTTAACATGTTGTAGTCATATCCTTTTATACAGATTGAAAATCTATTCTCTTATGAATATTGCAATCATATCCCCTTGTGAATATTCTAGCTCTATCCTTGTGATGAACATTTAAGAATATTGTAACTTTTCCTCTGATGAATATGGCAATTCTATCTTCCCAAATATCTTTATAGGATACAACATCATCTCAATGCTAACATCACACTATTGTTAAGAGGATGCATGTAAAATAGTCTGTAGAGGAGAGGATTTCGATAGTTCATAGACTGTAGGATTACAATATTCTATAGAGGACAGGATTACAATAGTTCATAGGCCAGAGGATTACAATATTCTATAGTTGAAAGGATTACGATAGTTCATAGACTAAAGGATTACAATATTCTATAGAGGACAGGATTACGACAGTTCATAGACGGTATGATTACAATATTTATGGAGGACAGGATTACGATAATTCATAGACGATAGCATTACAATATTCTTTAGAGGATAGAATTACGATAGTTCATAGACTAAAGGATTACAATATTCTATAGAGGACAGGATTACGATAGTTCATAGACTGAAGTGATTACAATATTCTTTAGAGGATAGAATTACGATAGTTCATAGACGATAGGATTACAATATTCTATAGAGGACAGGATTACGATAGTTCATAGACTGTAGGATTACAATATTCTAAAGTACGATAGTTCATAGACTGAAGTGATTACAATATTCTTTAGAGGATAGAATTACGATAGTTCATAGACGGTAGGATTACAATATTTTATGGAGGACAGGATTACGATAGTTCATAGACTGTAGGATTTCAATATTCTATAGAGGATAGGATTACGATAGTTCATGGACTGAAGGATTACAATATTCTACAGAGGACAGGATTACGATATCCTGTCCCCTGCGGGCATGCTAGGGCCTGTCAATATCAAGAGCATCACCACCCTCTGCAAATTGTATGCCAGGATTTCCCTCTTTTCTATCCTTTTACTTGTATCCTCCCTGTTCATGCTGTGCTGTCGTAGCCGAGAAGTTGTACAGAGTTGTGGCAGATCAAATATCTCCACTCTGTTACAAACTGGCGCTGCGAGCAGGATAGTGAAAGAACTTGGAGCCTACTGGCTATGGCATCAAATGTGCTAGTCAGTGGCTCACGATTGTACCTCGGGACGCGGTACAGTTGAGTGGGGGTGGATGTGATGGTGTGGTAAGTAGATTACCTCCCATGTGATCAGAGTGATGTGTTACTATTTTGGGACACACCTGCAAATTGTGCAGCGCTCTGGTTGCTTGGGTGGTGGTTGAAAACTACCCATTGCATACACTTTGCCTTGTGGTAAAATGTAATATTTATGCAGCCTCTATCTTAGAGGCCATATCCTCCCTGTTCATACTGTGCTGTCGTAGCTGAGAAGTTGTACAGAGTCGTGGCAGATCAATATCTCCACTCTGTTACATATCATTATGGACACACTAAGATACCCTGTGTTTACACACAGCAACACAGTCAGGCAGTGTTAATTACCACAGCTGATATTATGTACATACTGAAACACCCTGTGTACCCACACACACATCCAGCAACTCAGGCAGTGTTCATTGCCACAGCTGATATTATGTACATACTGAAACACCCTGTGGTCCCCCCCCCCCACACACACACACACACAAACAGCAACACAGTCAGGTAGTGCTGACACACCTGATATTATCATTATGGACATACCAAGATACCCTGTGTTCACACAGCAACACAGTCAGGCAGTGTTCATTGCCACAGCTGATATTATGTACATACCAAGATACCCTGTGTACCCACACAGTCAGGCAGTGTTCATTGCCACAGCTGATATTATGTACATACCAAGATACCCTGTGTACCCACACAGTCAGGCAGTGTTCATTGCCACAGCTGATATTATGTACATACTGAAACACCCTGTGTACCCACACACACACAGCAACACAGTCAGGCAGTGTTCATTGCCACAGCTGATATTATGTACATACTGAAACACCCTGTGTACCCACACACACATCCAGCAACACAGTCAGGCAGTGTTCATGGCCACAGCTGCTATTCAGAGAGAAGCAGGAGACCCCCCACGCAGACACTGAAGAGCTCCTGTCCACAGAGGAAGGCAGCAGGACTGGCGGATGGTCAGAGGGGATAATCAGGCAGTGCCGGTTCCGCCATGCTCTCTCTGGTCCTGCCTGGCGGCCACACACTGCTGGCTTGCACCTGCTCCCCCTCCCCCCCCCCCCCTCCTGAATGATGCATGGGCCCACATCATGCCTGCCTGTATAGATTTTCAGGACTCTGCCTTCGCTATTCTTTCTCTTGTGTCTGTCTGTCTCTCCTTCCCTCTCATCTTTTCTTCTCTCTCTCTGATCCCCCAGCAAATGTTGATGTGGTTCAGCCAACATCTGACCGCCCTTCGTATAATTATAGCTATGCATGTGCACAAGATGAGCATGCATGATGACATTCCGTCATGCACTGAGTGTCTGGCTGCTGTACACACAGCCCATGTACCCAGCATGCACCCAAGGCTTCACCTCTGTGCCAAGTCGTATTGTGCACAAACATCCAGTCACTGGACTTCGACACAAGTGTAGTGCAGCCTTTAAGGCGCACTCTGCCCACCACAACATGGCCGCGGCAAAATGGAAGACTAAAATCTGAGCCACTGGCAAAGTCGTTGAGGGAGAAACCGGATTTGGAATGTCTTAAGTGCTGACACGAAGCTTCGTTACGACAAGAACATGATCCATGACCGGAAACGCCTCCACGCGGCAAAGGAAGTGACGCAGAGCGGTTCAATGGAGTCAATGGTTCAGTGCCGGTGGTGACAGTGGCAGTTTTTTTCCCAGTCTGTTATTGACCCTGAGGACTTTTTGCTGCCGACTAGTCATGGCTTTTTGTCACCTGATTCTAGGCTGTCCTTCACGTTCTTCTGCTGACATGATCACAGGGGCGGTGACTTCAGAAAAGCAGGCAGGCAACTATTGTATTACAGTTAAAGAATTATTTTTAAAACCAAACCAAACAAACAACAACAAAACCACCTAGGCTGGTTACAAAATCAAACTTCAGCAGAAACCGGTGCTGCTGGTTTAACTGACTGAGGAACTGGGGATGGGTGAAGCTTGTGACTGGAAATCCTCCAAGTCCCTAAAGGCCACGGCTTCAGTTTCAGAGGTGCACAGCGCACAACAACAAAAAACACTAAAAACTGGATAGCTCAGTGGTAAGAGCACTCGCTTTCCCCCAGCAAAGTTAAGCAGCGTCGAGCGTGGTTACCACTTGGATGGGTGACCGTTTGCGCGCTTTGGCTTCAGTACAGTCCCCCAGATCACCATCATCATCATCAGACCCGTGACCTTGGCGGTCGTGGGGGAGACATGAAATACGATGCCGTGGTAAGCCTCCTCCATCCATCTCGGTCCTCGGCTCTGCGCAGTAGTGCCGTCATTCATCCTCGTCCATTCTCTGATGTTGTCATCCATGACTTGTTCTGTCTTCCCCTCCTTCTGCCACCTTCGAGTGTTCCCTGCAGTACTGTTTTTGGCAGAGTGTTGTGGCGGATGACGTGGCCGAACCATGTCAGCTTTTTCTTCTTGAGGATGGTGAGAAGGGGTTCCTGTGGACCTGCCAGCCGTGTTATTTGGCTCTTGACAAATTCATTGGTCTTTCGTTCTCTCCAGGATATGCCCAGCAGTTTTCTATGGCATTTTGTTTCAAATGAATGGATTCGCTTTGCTGTTTCAGCAGTCAATGTCCAGGTTTCACTTCCATACAGCAGGATAGTCTGAATTAGGGCTTTGAGAGCTTT
>CM054136.1:91071756-91081756 GCA_028751875.1 Rapana venosa | reverse complement strand
GAGAGAAAGAAGGGAAGAGGTGAGAGAGAGAGAGAGAGAGAGAGAGAGAAAAGCAGTGGAGAGAGAGAGCGAGAGAGAGAGAGAGAGAGGAGAGAGAGAGAGAGAGAAGAAGAAGAAAGAGAGAGAGAGGAGAGAGAGAGGAGAGAGAGAAGAGAGGAGAGAAAGAGAGAGGAGAGAGAGAGAAGAGGAGTGAGAGATAGGAGAGAGAGAGAGAGAGAGAGAGAGAAAGAAGGGAGAAGAGTAGAGGAATAGAGAGAGAGAGAGAGAAGAGATAGGAGAGAGAGAGAGAGGAGAGAGAGAGGGAGAGAGAGAGAGAGAGAGAGAAAGAGGAGAGAGAGAGAGAGGAGAGAGAGATAGGAGAGAGAGAGAGAGAGAAGAGAGAGAGTGAGAGAGAGAAAGAGAGGGAGAGAGAGAGAGAGAAGAGAGAGAGAGAGAGAGAGAGAGAGGGGAGAAGAGGAGAGAGAGAAAGAGAGAGAGGAGAGAAGGAAAAAGAGAGAGAGAAGAAAAAGAGAGGGAGAGGCGGGGGGGGGAGAGGGGAGAGAGAGGAGGAGAGGAGAGAGAAGGGGAGGGAGAGGCGGGGGGGAGAGAAGGAAGAGAGGAGAGAAGAAGAAAAAGGAGAGGAGAGGAGAGAGGAGAGATGGGAGGGAGAAGAAGAGAGGGGGAGGGAAAAGGAGAGAGAGAGAGAGAGATAGGGGGAGAGAGAAAGGAGGAGAGGGGGGGAAAGGGGGGGAAAAGGGGAAAGGGAGGGAGAGAGGAAAGGAGGGGGGGGAAAGGGGAAGGAAAAGAGGAGAGAGGAGAGGGGGGAGAAGGAAAAGGAGAGAGAGAGGGAGAGAGAAAGAGGGGAGAGAGAGAGAAAGAGAGGGAGAAGAGAGGGGAGGAGGGGGAAGGGGAGAGGGGGGAAGGGGGGGGGAGGGGAGGAGAGAGAGAGAGAGGAGAGAGAGAGAGAGGATAGAGAGAGAGAGAGGGGAGAGAGGGGAGAGGGGAGAGAGAGGGGAGGGGGGGAAGGAGAGAGAGGGGGGGAAGAGAGAGAGAGAGGGGAAGAGGGGGAAGAGAGAGAAAGAGAAGCGGGGGGAAGGAGAGGGGGAGAAAAGAAGAGCGAGAGAGGAAAGAAGTGGGGGAAAGAAAAGAGGAGAGAGAGAGAGAGAGGGGAGAGAAGGAAGAGAGCAGAGGAGGAGAGGAAGAGAAAAGGGAGCGAAGGGGAAAGAGAGGGGAGAGAGAGAGGAAAGAGAGAGAGATGGGAGAGAGGGGAAGAGAGAGGGGGAGAGAAGAGACACACACACAATTTAATTGACAAAATTTTATTGCAATTTAGCAATAAAAGCCATTAGAGCTGCGGGGGGGAAAACAACGAAAATCGAAGGGGCGACGGTTTACAATAAACAGGAAAACCATGGCAGTATTTGGTATGAATCAAGTTTCGATACATTTTTGGGCTGTGTCTCAAGGTCTAAAATTTTAAAACCACCCTTTTCCCTTTTTCCAGTCTACACCCATGAATCACCCCATTAAGACGGGATCAGGCCCCAAAGTAAATGAAAACCCTCTCAAAACCCCCACCACTGTCGCTTTTTTTTAGTACATTTTTCCCCTTTTTCGAAGTCGGCAAGCCTGCCCCACTTTTCTTCTGGCAACATGTTTCTGTCTTCTTTTATTTTCCAAAACACCCATTTAGATTCTCCCCCGGATCCCATTCCAAGAGTATTCCGGGAGTAAATGTCTCTTTTTCCCAAAATCAAAAAATGTTTTGATCAACCGAAATTTGTACCACCACCTTTCGAAACGTGGTTTTTTTGCCCGTCCCTTAATCCACGCTGCACACGTTTTTTCTTAGAGTAGAAAACCCTACTGTTTCACATACCATAAACAGAAATCATCCGCTGTGCAGGCCAAATGTCAGCTCTTTCCCGCAATCGGGCACCTCAAAAAGACACACCGATTTGCTGTCTGTTGCTAACAAAACAGAATTTAAGTGAATCTGGTGTGGCCCAGACATTCAATTCACTGCTGACACACATTCTGTTACAATGGGTTTTTTTTTCTTTGTTTCCAATCAGCAGGGATCAATTTACACAAGATCTTCCCAAAACACTGTCATTTTCACTTGGCGCTTGCTTTTCTTTCTTGGGGTTTTTCTGCTTCTTTGAACATCGCGACGGATTTTACTGGGGGCTTTTTCGATATATGAACACGGGGGTTAAACCCGGGTCCCCCATTTTTTGACATTGATTGTCAGTGGTTCATTGCAAGACAACACAACCTGCCGCTTCCCCCCGACTTTCCCAAATCGTTGCACACAGGGGTTTTTAAAATTTTTATTCAGTTGCGGAAGGCCAGTAACTGACATTTTTAAGCTAAATGCAAAAAAAATTTGCAGAGTTACAACGCACGCCCCTTAGTTTTCCCCCCGTCACGTCCCCGAGAGAGAGAGAGAGGAGAGAGAGAGAGAGAGAGAGAGAAGGAGAGGAAGAGAAGGAGGAGGAAGAGAGAGAGAGAGAGAGAGAAGGTGAGAGAGGAGAGGAGGGGAAGAGGAGAGGGAGGGGGAGAGGAAAAAGAGAGATGGGAGAGAGGGGGGAAAAGAGAGGGAGGGAGGAGAGAGAGGGGGGAAAGGGGGAAAAAGGGAGGGGAGAAAAGAAAAGGGAGGAGGGAGGAGAGAAGGGAGAAAGAGAGGGGGAGAGGGGGAGGGGGGAGAAGATGGAGGAGAGGAGAGGCGGGAGAGAGAGGAGAGAGGAGGAAAGAGGGGAGAGAGGGAGAGAGAAGGAGGAGAGAGGGAGGGAGAAAGGGCGGAGAGAGAGAGGAGGAAAGGGGAAAAGAGGGAAAAAGTGGAGGAGAGGGGGAGAGAGGGGGAAAGAGAGGAGAGAGGAAGAGGAGGAGAGGGAGGAGGAGGGAGAGAGAGAAGGGGGAGATGGAGAGAGAAAGAGGAGAGAGAAAAAAAGGGGAGAGAGGGAGGAGAGAAGGGAGGGAGAAAAGAGGGGAGAGAGGGAAGAAGGAAAAGGGGGGGGAAAGAGGAGAGAGAGGAGAGGAGAGAGAGAAAGGGAAAAAGAGATAGGAGGGGAGAGATAAAAAAAAGAAGAGAGAGAGAAGGAGAGAGAGAGAGAGGGAGAGAGAAGAAGGGAAAAAGAGAAAGGGGAGGAGGGGAGGAGAGGGAGAGAAAGGGAAAAGAGAAGGAGAAGAGAGAGAAGAAGAGAGAGGATGAGAGAGAGAGAGAGAGAGAGAGAAGGGGAGGGGAGAGATAAAAAAAAAAAAAGGGGGAGGGGTGAGAGGAGGAGAGGAAAAGGGGAGAGAAAGAAAGGGGGGGGAGAGGGAAAGGGGAAGAGAAAGGAGAGAGAGAGGGAGGAGAGAGGAGGAGAGAGAGGGGGAAAGGGGGGGAGAGGGAGGGGAGAGAGAGAGAGGAGGGAGAGAGAGAGAGAGATAGGAGAGGGGAGGAAAGGTAAAGAAGGGGGAGATGGAAGAGAAAAAAGAGAGGAGAAGAAAAGAAGAGAGAGGAAGGGGAAGGAGAGAAGGAAGAGAAGAGAGAGAAAGAGAGAAAGAGAAAAAAAATAAAGAAAGAGAGAGGGGGGGATGAGAAGAGAGAGAGGAAAAGAGAGAGAGAAAGAGGAGGAAGAAAGAATGAGAAGGGGGAGAGAAATTTTAGGAAGAGAGAAAGAGAGGGAAAAAAGAGAAAAGAAGGGAGTTTGGGGGAAAAAAAAAGGAGAGGGAGGAGAAAGGGGGAGAGTGAGAGAGGAGAAAAAGGGGGGAGAGAGAGAGAAAAGGGGAGAGAGAGGAGAGAAGAGAGGGGGGAGAAAAAGAGAAGGAGAGAGGAGAGAGGAGGAGGAAGAGGAGAGAGAGGAAAAGGAGAGAGAGGGGGAGAGAGAGGGGGGGAGAGGGGGGGAGAGAGAAAGGGGGAAAAGAGGGAGAGAGGAGAGAGAAAAGGGAGAGAGGGAGAGAGGGGAGGGGAGGGGAGAGAGAAGGGGGAGGGGGAAGGAGAGTGAGAGAGGAAGAAAGGGGTAGAGGGAAAGGGGAAGGAGAGTGAGAGGGGGAGAGGAGAAAGGGGGGGAGAGAGAAGAAGGGGAGAGAGAGGAGAGAAGAGAGGGGAGAGAGGAGAGAGAGAGATGGAGAGGGAAGAGAAAAGAGGTAGGGGAAAAAAAAGAAAAAGAAAAAAAAAAGAAAGGGGAGAGAGAGAGGAGGGAGAGAGAGAGGAGAGGAGAGAGAGAGAGAAGAGAGAGGAGAGGAGGAAAAAAGAGATTGGGGGGAGAAAGTGAGAGAAAGAGAGAAAGAGAGAGAGAAGAGAGAAGGGGAGGAGAGGAAGAGAGAGAAGGAGGGGAGGAGGAGGAAAAAAATGAAATTAGAGAGAGGGGAGGAGAGAGAAAAGGAAAAGAGAGAGGAGGAGGAGAGAGATAGAGAGGGGGAAAAAATAAAAAGAAGAAGAGGAGGGAGAGAGAGAGAGAAGGAAAAAAAAAAATCAAAATCTTCTTTTCATCTCATCTATATAAAACTGACAAATAAAACAGGAAAGTAAAAAGAGATAATGATATAAAACACAAGATGTAAAACACAGGATAAGTTAAAAGAGATAAATGATATAAAACACAAGATGTAAAACAGATGAAAAGTTAACAGAGATAATGATATAAAAAACAAGATGGAAAACACATGATAAGTTAACAGAGATAAAGGTATAAAACACAAGATGGGAAACACATGATAAGTTAACAGAGAGAAAGGTATAAAACAAAAGATGGGAAACACAATGATAAGTTAACAAAACAATGATATCAAAACAAGAGGGAAAAAAGATAAAGTTAACAGAATAATGAAATAAAACAAAGATGGAAAACACGGGATAACTTATCAAGATATGATATAAATACAAGATGGAAAACAAGAGGGATAAGTTAACAGAGATAATGATATAAAACACAAGATGGAAAACACATGATAAGTTAACAGAGATAATGATATAAAACACAAGATGGAAAACACATGATAAGTTAACAGAGATAATGATATAAAACACAAGATGGAAAACACATGATAAGTTAACAGAGATAAAGATATAAAACACAAGATGGAAAACACATGATAAGTTAACAGAGATAAAGATATAAAACACAAGATGTAAAACACATGAAAAGTTTAACAGAGATAATGAATATAAAACACAAGATGGAAAACAGATTGCTATTCAGAAGAAAAGCAGAGGGAGAGCAGTCAGACAGTTGTTAAGGGCATTCTCTTCTCTCCTCTTTCTTCTACCTTTTCTTTCTTTCTCTCCTCTCCTCTTCTCTTTCTTCTCCTTCCTCTTCTCTCTTTCCTTCTCTTCTCCCCTCTTCTTACTTCCTTTCTCTTCTCTCCTCTTCTCTCTTTCCTTTTCTTTCTCTCTCTCCTTTTTCTCTTTATCTATCTTTCTCTTTTTTCTCCTCTCCTTCTCTTCTCTTCTTTCTCTCCTCTTCTTTCTTCTTTCTCTCTCTTTCTTCTTTCTTCCTTCTCTATTTTCCCTCTTTTCCTCTTTTCCCTTTCTTTCTCTTCTCTTCTCTTCTCCTTCCTCTTTCTTCCTTTCTTCTCTTTCTTCTTTCTCTTCTCTCTCCTTTCCTCCTTTCTTCTCTTCTTCCTCTCCTCTTCTCTTCTTTTCTTTCTCCCCTCTCCTCTTCTCTCCTCTCCTTTCTCTTTCTTCTCTTCTCTTCTCTCTCTTCTCCCTCTCCCCTCTTTCTCTCTCTCTTCTTCTTCCTCTATCTTCTCTTCTCTTTCTCCTCTACCTCTCTACTCTCCTTACTCTTCTTCTCTTCTTCCTTCTTTCCTCTCTCTCCCCTTCCTCCCTCTCTCATTCTCTATTTCTTCTCTCTCTGTCTTTTTTTCTTCTTCCCTTCCGCTTTCGTCTCTTTTCTTCTTTCCTCCTTCTTCTCCTTCTTCCCCTCTCTTCTCCCTTTCTCCCTTTCTCTCCTCTTCTCTTCTCCCCTCTCCTCTCTTCTCCTTTTTCTTCCTTTTTCTCTTCTTATTTCCCCTCTCCTTCCCCTCTCCCTCCAAAACGTCTCTTCTCCTCTCTCCCTCCTTCTCCTCTCTTCTTTCTCTTCTCTACTCTCCTCTCCCCCCCTCCTCTCCCCACCTTAAGTCTCTTCTCTTCTCCTTCTTCTCTTCTTTTTAAATCTCTCTCTCTCTCTCCCCCCCTCTCATCCCTTTTGTAATCTCACGCCCCACTGGTTGCCCCTGCCGTGTCGTTGCCCCCTGAATATGCATGAACCACAGCCTGCCAAATGCATAATTTTGGAAATAGAATTGTAATCGGGTTTTCTCTTCTTATTCTTTCTTTTCTCCTCTCCCCTCTCTCTCTCTTTTTCCCTCTCTCTCGTCCTCTTCTCTCTCTCTCCCCTCCCCCTTCTCTTTCTTCCCCTCCTTTTCTCTCTCTCCCTCTTCCCCTCTCTTTCTTTCCCCCCCCTCTCTCTCTTTTTCTTTCCCTCCTTCTTCTCTCTCCCCCTCTCCCCCTTTCCCTCCTCTTCCTTTCCTCTCTTTTCCTTTCCCTCCCATCTTTCCCTTCTCTCTCCCCCCTTTCCCTCCCCCCTCTTCCCATCTCTCTCTCTCCTTCCCTTCCCTCTTCCTCTCTCTCTCTCTCTCTCCCCTCCCTCCCGCTCTCTCTTTTCCTCCTCTCTTCTCTCCCTTCCTCTTCTTTTCTCTCTCCTTCTTTCCTCCTCCTCTCTTTTTTTTTTCCCCTTCTCTCTTTCACTCTTTAAGTCAGGTCTGTGATTTCTTTATCTCTTCATCTTCAACCAGCCTCATGCTCATCTCCCTTTTCTCCCTTTACCTCTTGGTCTCATTTGCATCGATGTTGTCTTTGTCTCTTGCTGTACCTGTCTGTCTGTCTGTCTGTCTGCCTGTCTGTCTGTCTGCCTGCCTGCATCTTGCTACAACTGATTTCCAAAGGGCTGGAGTTTCCCCTTCGTACCATCTGTTCGGTTTCCTGTCTGTCAATATTTCTGGGGAATAGCTCAGTGGTCAGAGCGCTCGCTTTCCCCCAGCCAAGTTAAGCAGCATCGAGTGTGGTTACCACTTGGATGGGTGACCGTTTGCGCGCCTTGGCTTCAGTACAGTTCCTCAGTTCACCCAGCTGTAAATGGGCACCTGCCCTCTTTAGGGTCAGGGAAGGTAAAGCAGCGAGGGAGAGGGACGGGCGCCGCCCCCCAATATGCCGGCCCCTAGAGAAGTGAGGTCTCTGAAGCCTCGCTTCCCTATGACCTTGTAGGTTTTGGGACACCTTTACCTTTACCTTACAATATTTCTGGACATCTGTAAGAACAAGATAGCACCTCTGCAAGAAAACGAAGGGAATGAAACACTTCAGATGATGATGAGGAGGAGGAGGAGGAGGAGGATAAAAAATGAGGAGACGGGTCGAAATGATCTTTGTAAGCGTGCGTGCGCGCGTGTGTCCGTGTGTGTTTGTCTATATGTCTGCCGTACTTTTGGGGTTTGTGTGTGTGTGTGTGTGTGTGTGTGTGTGTGTGTGTGTGTGTGCGTGCGTGCGTGCATGCGTGCGTGTGTGTTTTTTGTGTTTTTTTTTGTGTATGTGTGTGTGTGTTCGCGCGCGTGCGCGCGCATGTGTGTATATAAAAAGGTCAAACTGTGGGCGTGCACGGCTGCACACTGACGTGTTGTAGACATGCCTACGTGCGAGCATGCGTTCCTGAACACGTGTGCCCGCTCATACTGTGTGTAAGTGAACGATTTTCCAGGTTAGTGTATATGTAGCCTTGCTAGTGCCCTCTTTCTCTCCCTGTTGTCGCACATGCTGAAAGTTCAGGATGCGTGTTGAGGATTCCGCCAGTAAGTCAGTCAGTGCAGTGGAGGGCTGTTGTGCAAACACCGGCATACCCAGCATGCTTCTAAGGCTCCACTGTCACAGCCAAGTATGTCACGCAGTAACCAGATTTAAAGGCTGGCGTGGTGTAGCGCTTATGGCACATTGCGCTCACTGTTTCGTGCCTTTGTGGGGAAAAACTGAAAACTGGTGATAGAAACAGTTTCCATAAAACGATATCAGAGAGAGCTTCCATATAACTAATGTCTAAGACATCTCCCACAAAACTGATATCTGAGACAGTTTCACTGAAACATGTCACAGAAAAGTGAGGGTTTTTTTGGTTAAGTTGAAAGATGACACCACCTGTAGGACAAAGCATGATCCATGACCGGAAACGCCTCCACACGGCAAAGGAAGTGACGCAGAGCCGGTTCAATGGAGTCAATGGCTCAGTGCTGGTGGTGGCAGTGGCAGTTGGTGACAGTGCTGGCAGTGACAGTTGTTGTTTTCCTGTCTGCTATTGACCCTGGAGACTTCAGCTGCCGAGCAGTCAGGGCTGTGACGTGTCGCCTGACAGCGGGCGGCTCTGTCGTCACTGGCATCGATCACAGGCGTGGTCGGAGGAGCTGAGGAGAAGAAGCAGACCCTCATTTTAGGGAGGAAAACGGCCTGCGGGTCGATGGCTCAACTCCCAGAATGCATGCACGCCATGGCGAGGTGCTGGGTGCAGGTGTTTGGGGAGGGGACGGGAGGGGAGGGGGAGGGGAGGGGAGGGGAGACGGCCCTGGTCACATCATGCTGCCACCTGAACTTCTCTCACTTCTGTTGGCGATGGGTCAACTGGTCAACTGCTCAACAAAGGACATCGCCGGTATGTAGGTAGCCACAGCTAACCAGTCATTGAGCATCCGCCAATGTGTTTCTTTGCAGAAGTGGTGTGTGTGTCTGTGTGTGCGTGTCTGTCTGTTTGTCTGTCTATGTGAATGTGTGTGAGAGAGAGACAGAGAGATAGAGAGACAAAAAGGCAGACAGCAAGACATACATGAGAAAATCAGACATCGACACAAACACAGAGACAGACAGATTACAGACAGACAGAGGCAAAAAGATGGACCAGTACAGACAGAGACAGGCAATGAGACACACAGGCATGGCTGGCAGCTGTTGCCGTAGTCCTCGACCTCTGTGACCCCACTCCCCTCTGTACAGACGTTGTCACACACAACAGGCTTCAGGCAATGACCAGAACTATATCATTGTTTGTCCGTTTCTGACAGAACACAGGTGCCAAGCCTACCTTCTGACCCATGTTCATGTCTGTTGTGTGATCACAAGCGATTAGAAGGGAAGGTGCCATGAATACATCGTGATCACAAACGAGTAGAAGGAATGAAGGAAGGTGGAAGAAAGAAGAAAAGAAGCTAGAAAGAACCTCGACAATTATAAAAAAAATTATAGAAATCATGTTAGGTTTTAAAACAAACTTTTCTAATTCTTTAGGTCATGTCTCCTTTCTTTGGAAACTTAAATTGTTACATAATTATGTGTGTGTGGGTGTGTGTGGGTGGGTGCGTGGGTGTGTGAAATAAGTCTGTCTTCTAGTCAACGGTCTTAAAACATTGAATTTATATATTGGTGTATGGTGTGGGTGTGCGTGTTCGCACACACACGTACGTGCGTGTGTACGTGCTGCGTATATGTGTGCGTAAAAAGTAAGTTTTTATGTCTTCTAGTCAATGGGTTTAAAATTGTGTTCACAATTGATGTGTGTGCGTGCGTGCGTGTGTTTGTGTGTGTGTGTGTGTGCGCGCGCATGCGCGCGTGTGTGTTGGTGTGTGTGTGTGTGTGTGTTCGTGACATTTTATTTGGAGTCATTTGAAAACCAATATGAAATATAGCTTTTGTGTCTTTAATATTTTTGATATATTTGATGTGTATCAATCTGCCTGTCAGTATTGTAATTGCCCTTCATGGGATGATTAAAATGTTTTTGACTTGACTTGACTTGACTAAATTGAACAGAAAGCACATCACGCGGGATTTACCGACAAACCAGCGCCCTGTAACTGCCCATGGTCAGACCTGAACGACCCAAACAGGGTTACACCTTCATTTCCACAAGTACAGGTGCCGGTCTGCACAACGCTGACTTCAGGAGACAAACAGGTGAAGGTCAAGGTGTCCCATAACCTGTACCGTCGTTGGGAGGCAGGTGGCAGAGACCTCACTTCT
>CM054136.1:91049256-91064256 GCA_028751875.1 Rapana venosa | reverse complement strand
ATTATCCTCGAAATAAAAAAAATGAATGAATGAATGAATGAATGAATGAATGAATGAATGAATGAATGAATGAATGAATGAATAAATGAATGAATGGATGGATGGATGAATGAATGGATGGACGAATGAATGAATGGATGGATGGATGAATGGATGAATGAATGAATGAAATGAATAAATGAATGGATGGATGAAAAAATTTGAATGGATGAATGAATGAATGGATGAATGAATGAATGGATGAATGAATGAATGAATGCAACAAAACACACACACACACACACACACAGACACACACACACACACACACAAACACAACACGCACACACACACACACAACACACACACACAAAACCCCACACACACACACCCCACCCACTGACCTGTGCGGAAACGGCGTGCTGTGTGGACAGTGAGGGCTGCTACACCAGCACTCCTGTCATGGGGCAGCACTCCGCTTCACACACCACCTCCTGTCCGCATGGGAAGAGGCAGCAAGCCGACCGGAAGTAATCCCAGTCACGTGATGCAGCTTGCTAACAGGAAGTAATCCCAGTCACGTGATGCAGGTTGCTAACAGGAAGTAATCCCAGTCACGTGATGCAGCTTGCTAACAGGAAGTAATCCCAGTCACGTGATGCAGGTTGCTAACAGGAAGTAATCCCAGTCACGTGATGCAGCTTGCTAACAGGAAGTAATCCCAGTCACCTGATGCAGGTTGCTAACAGGAAGTAATCCCAGTCACGTGATGCAGCTTGCTAACAGGAAGTAATCCCAGTCACGTGATGCAGCTTGCTAACAGGAAGTAATCCCAGTCACGTGATGCAGGTGGCCAACCGGAAGTAATCCCAGTCACGTGATGCAGGTTGCTAACAGGAAGTAATCCCAGTCACGTGATGCAGCTTGCTAACAGGAAGTAATCCCAGTCACCTGATGCAGGTGGCCAACCGGAAGTAATCCCAGTCACGTGATGCAGCTTGCTAACAGGAAGTAATCCCAGTCACGTGATGCAGGTTGCTAACAGGAAGTAATCCCAGTCACGTGATGCAGGTTGCCAACAGGAAGTAATCCCAGTCATGTGATGCAGGTTGCCAACAGGAAGTAATCCCAGTCACGTGATGCAGCTTGCTAACAGGAAGTAATCCCAGTCACGTGATGCAGGTTGCTAACAGGAAGTAATCCCAGTGACGTGTTGAGAACACCAGACCCAAATTTCCTGATCAAGGGGAGGGAAATCCTGTGTGCCAGGCACCAGACACAGTCCCATGCTTTGCAGGAGGAGGGGGTGAGGGCACAATCCTCAGGGATGCCACATGGTCAACCAGATTAGGGGATAGATAGGTCAGGTGAGGAGGAGGGGGTGTGGGAGGTGTCTGCCTGTGGACAGCCGCTGAACAGAAGCAGGAAAGGAGTGAGTGAGCTGTATTAAAGAGGGGGGTGGGGCTTAAAATCCACAAAGTTTTCAGTAATTTTGTTTAGGAATTGCACTTCTGGAGAGGGCTTCACTTCACTTCAAACCTGTACTAGTTGTGTGGTGATGGTACTTCTAGCTAGGTGGCACTTCACAGCACTTCAAACCTGTACTAGTTGTGTGGTGATGGCATTTCTAGCTAGGTGGCACTTCACAGCACTTCAAACCTGTACTAGTTGTGTGGTGATGTACGGCACTCCCGGAGTGGGTAGCACTGCACCTCCACTCTTGTCTTTTATTGCAGCAGGAATGGTTCTCCTGCCTGGGACTTCATGGCACAGCACTTCCCAGCTCTACTGGCGCTCTGGCAATGGCACTTCACAGCTCTACTGGTTCTAGGACAATGGCACTTCACGGCTCTACTGGTTCTAGGACAATGGCACTTCACGGCTCTACTGGTTCTCTGATGATGGCACTTTCAGCGCAGCACTTAGTGCACCTCCACACTTCAGGGCTGCTGTGGGAATGCTCTTCCTCGAAGACACTGACTGCACTTCAGCACCCTACTGGTTTTCTGGAGATGGCACTTCTAGCAAATACGGCTTGGCACTTCTGTACCCGATGCTTCTGTAGTCACGGTCTTTGAAGGCAGATCGTCATGACACTTCAGCCCTGTTCTGCTTCAGAGGAAGTGCCTCATCTGGCGAGGGTTTACTACGATTCAAAAGACTTCCAGTTCGTGGAACTACCACAGCTAGACAAGGAGACTGCAGTGGTGATGCACACAGCAGTGTGTTGTAGTGATGTTACACATAGCAGTGTGTTGTAATGATGTTACACACAGCAGTGTGTTGTAATGATGTTACACACAGCAGTGTGTTGTAATGATGTTACTCACAGCCGTGTGTTGTAATGATGTTACACACAGCAGTGTGTTGTAATTATGTTACACACAGCAGTGTGTTGTAATGATGTTACACACAGCAGTTTGTTGTAATGATGTTACACACAGCAGTGTTTTGCAGTGCAGGTTCCAGGAAGTCAAGTCAAGTCCAAAACTACAGGAAGTCAAGTCAAGTCCAAAACTGCAGGAAGTCAAGTCAAGTCAAAAACTGCAGGAAGTCAAGTCAAGTCCCAAAACTGCAGGAAGTCAAGTCAAGTCAAAACCTGCAGGAAGTCAAGTCAAGTCAAAACCTGCAGGAAGTCAAGTCAAGTCAAAACCTGCAGGAAGGGCTGTTCTCTGCAGGGCAGTGTGTCACTTGTGGCTGGAGTTGTGTCCCCTCTCTCTCCTCGTCACTCTGCTGTCTGCTGGGAATGCCAGGCTGCTGGAGTACTGTCTGCACCACCTGAAACCACAGAGAGAGAGAGAGAGAACATGAATGAATTATATTGAATCCACATTATTTAGAGCGGGTAATGGCGAGATGGTTCAGGGCAGGCGGGAGCACAATCGAACAGATTTTTAACTGCCACATCCTGATGGAAAAACATCTTCAACATCAGAGAGACCTGTTCCACAACTTCATCGACTTCAAGAAGGCTTTTGACAGAGTATGGCACGAAGGCCTGTGGCAGGTCCTCAGAATGTTTGGCATTGAAGAAGGACTAGTGCAAACCATTCAAGCACTATACAACACTGCAAGCAGTGCAGTCCTTCTGAACAATCAGGTCGGAGACTACTTCAAAACCACAGTTGGGGTCCGACAAGGATGCCTGTTATCTCCAGTCCTGTTCAATCTGTTCTTGGAAAACATCATGAGAGAGACCCTCCATGACTTCCACCCTACCATCTCCATTGGCGGCAGACCCCTCAACAACTTACGGTTTGCCGATGACATTGACCTCATGGGCGGAAGTAACACAGAGCTGCAAGATCTTACGACCAGACTTGAGAACAGAGCTGGAGCATATGGGATGGAGGTGAGCTCGGAGAAAAGTAAAGTACTTGTGAACAGCACGAGCAATGCCACCGCTAAAATTTACATGAACGGCCAACAACTGGAGGAGGTAGACGCTTTTAAATACCTCGGCGCTACACTCACAAAGGACGGGCGATCGACGACAGAAATCAAAGTCAGAATAGCCATGGCAACATCTTCCATGACAAAACCACCACCATATGGAAAAGTAAAGAGATCAGTTTCCCAATCAAACTAAAGCTCTACAAAGCCCTAATTCAGTCGATCCTGCTGTACGGAAGTGAAACCTGGACATTGACTGCTGAAACAGCAAAGCGAATCCAGTCATTCGAAACAAAATGCCATAGAAAACTACTGGGCATATCCTGGAGAGAACGAAAGACCAACGAATTTGTCAAGAGTCAAATAACACGGCTGGCAGGTCCACAGGAACCCCTTTCACCATCGTCAAGAAGAAAAAGCTGACATGGTTCGGCCACGTCACCCGCCACAACACTCTGCCCAAAACAGTACTGCAGGGAACACTCGAAGGTGGCAGAAGGAGGGGAAGACAGAACAAGTCATGGATGGACAACATCAGAGAATGGACCAGGATGAATGACTCGGCACTACTGCGCAGAGCCGAGGACCGAGATGGATGGAGGAGGCTTACCACGGCATCGTCTTTCATGTCTCCCCCACGACCGCCAAGGTCACGGGTCTGATGATGATGATGATTGGGCGAGGAGAGAGAGAGAGAGAGAGAGAGAGAGAGAGAGATGAGAGAGAGAGAGAGAGAGAGAGAGAGAGAGAGCGATCTTTTGTTCTTTCTCTACTGTTTAAAGGGCTACAGATAAGAATTCACATACTTTTTTTCATCCGTCTCTTGCCATGATTAGCCAATAACAAAACACAAGTTTAAAAAGCCAAAACCAAAAGAAACAAATTAAAAAGAATAACAGCACCTCTCTCTCCCTCTCTCCCACCCCCCCCCTCCCCACACACACGCACACACTAAAACCACCATCCCAAAAAAAAGTTCAACCTTTAATTCAATCAAAACATATATATATTCAACAAACACATAATCCCAAACTGACCAGAAGATTAATGGCAAAACAGATACTCTGGTTATAACTAGGTAAATCAGTAGATGGAAATAGAGAAAAGGGCAGAGAGAAGAGAACAGAAACAGACAGACAGCAGAGATACGGGGAGAGGAGAGGAGAGAGAGAGGAGAAACAGCAAAAGGGAGAAAGGGCAGACAATGTGTGTGTGTTTTGTGTGTTTTGTGTGTGTGTGTGTGTGTGTGGTGGTGTGTGTGTGTGGTGTGTGTGTGTGTGTGTGTGTGGGGTGTTTGTGGTGTGTGTGTGTGTGTGTGTGTGTGTGTGTGTGTGTGTGTGTTTTTGTGTGGTGTGTGTGTTTTGTGTGTGTGTGTGTGGTGTGTGTGTGTGTGTGGAACAAGTCACATTTTTATCGAGAAAGTGGGAGAGGGCCCAGAAGATGAAGCAGACACCACACCACACCACACAGCACACCCCCAGCACACCACACAGCACACCATTTCACCATACAGCACACCACACAGCACACCATACAGCACACCACAGCACACCACACACCAAACAGCACACCCTACAGCACACCATACAGCACACCACACAGCACACCACACACCATACAGCACACCACACACCACACCCCCACAGCACACCACACAAACCCCACCATACACCATACAGCCCCCACCACACAGCACACCATACAGCACACCACACAGCACACCATACAGCACACCACACAGCACACCATACAGCACAACATACAGCACACCACACAGCACACCATACAGCACCCATACAGCACACCACCCCAGCACACCCAACCCGCACACCATACAGCACCCCCACACCCACACACCACCACACCCCAGCACACCATACAGAACCCTACAGCACACCATACAGCACACCATACAGACACCATACAGCACACCACACACACAACATACAGCACACCATACAGCACACCACACAGCACACCATACAGCACACCATACAGCACACCCACACACACAGCACCCTACCCACACCTCAAACACCCCATACACCACACCATACACCACACCATACAGCACACCACACACCCACACACGCACACCACACAGCACACCATACAGCCACAACACATACAGCACACCATACAGCACACCACACAGCACACCACACAGCAACCATACAGCACACCACACACCACACAGCACACCACACCCACCATACACCACACCATACACCCACCACACAGCACACCATCACCAACACACCACACAGCACACCAACAGCACACCCCACAGCACACCACACAGCACACCACACAGCACACCATACAGCACACACACACCCTACAGCACACCATACAGCACACCACCAGAACACCACACAGCACACCACACACCATTACACCAACAGCACACCACACAGCACACCATACAGCACACCATTTCAGCACACCTACACCCCACCACACAGCACACCATACACCACACACCACACAGCACACCACACAGCACACCACACACAAAACCATACAGCACACCACACAGCACACCACCAGCACACCATAAGCACCCACAAGCACACCACACACACACCAACAGCACACCATACAGCACACCCCCACAGCACACCACACAGCACAACCACACAGCACACCAACAGCACACCATACAGCACACTATCAGCAACCATACGCACACCATACCCACACCACCAGCAACCATTACAGCACACCATACAGCACACTATACAGCACACCATACAGCACACCATACACCACCCACACACCACACATACAGCACACCACAAGCACACTATACAGCACACCCCCACAGCACACCATACAGCACACCATACACACACCATACACCAACCACACAGAATTTACACAGCACACCACACAGCAACCATACAGCACACAGCCCCACCACGCCCCCCACCCACACCCGCACCCACACCATACAGCACACCACACAGCACACCACACACCACACAGCACACCCCACACCACACACCACACCACACAGCACACCACACCATACAGCACACCACACCACCACCAAACACACCTACAGACACCCCACAGCCACACACACCACAAGCACACATACAGCACACCATTTCAGCACACCACACACCACACCACACACCCACCAACACCACACAGCACACCACAGCACACCAAAACACATCATCACACACCTACACCCACCAACAGCACAGCACACGCAACCACACAGCCCCCACCACACAGCACCCAAACCATACAGCACACCACACAGCACACCAACAGACACCACACCCGACACCAACAGCACACCACACAACACCATACAGCACACCATACAGCACCCCCATACAGCACACCACACAGCACAACATACAGCACACCATACAGCACACCACACGCCACCATAAGCACACCCTACAGCACACCACACAGCACACCACACACACACCATACAGCACACACACACCACACCACACAGCACACCACACAGCACCCATCAACACCTACAGACACCCACGTTCACCACCAGCACACCATACAGCACACCACACACCTACAGCACACCATACAGCACACCCCCACAGCACACCACACAGCACACCATACAGCACACCACACACCACACAGCACACCATACACCACACCCCACAGCACACCATAACCACACCTACACCACACCCTACACCACACCCTACACCACACCACACAGCACACCATACACCACACACCACACAGCACAACCCCACAGCACACCACACACACCATCGCACACCACACAGCACACCACACAGCACACCATACAGCACACCACACAGCACCCACACAGCACCCCCATACGCACACCATACAGCACACCACACAGCCCCACCACACAGCACACCACACAGCACACCACACGCACACCATACGCACACTATACAGCACACCATACAGCACCCATACACCACACCACAGCCACCATACAGCACACCATACAGCACACTAACAGCACACTTACAGCACACCATACACCACACACACAGCACACCATACAGCACACCACACAGCACACTATCAGCAACACCACACAGCACACCATACAGCACACCATACACCACACCATTACACCACACCAACACACATCACACAGCACACCCTACACCCCACCCCACACAGCACACCACACACACACCACACACACCAACCATACAGCACACCACACAGCACACCACACAGCACCCATACAGCACACCACACAGCACACCACACACCAAAACCACACACTACAGCACACCATACAGCACACCACACACCCACCACACACCACACCACACACCACACAGCACACACACAGCACACCACACAGCACATATACAGCACACCATACACACACCACCAGCACACCACACAGCCACACACAGCAACCACACAGCACACCATACAGCACACCAACCCATACAGCACACCACACAGCACACCATACACACACCTCCCACACCACACAGCACACCACACAGCACAACCACCACACCCCACGCACACCACACAGCACCCCACAGCACACCACCCACATCATACAGCATACCAACACAACCATCATACAGCACACCACACAGCACATCATCAGCTACCACACACATCATAACAGCACACCACACAGCACATCAACAGCATACCATACGCACACCATACAGCCCCACCACACAGCCATCATACAGCACACCACACAGCACATCATACAGCACAAACCACACACCACACCACACAGCACACCACAAGCACACCATACACCACACCATACAGCACACCCCACAGCACACCACACAGCAAAACCTACAGCACACCACACAGCACACCACAAGCACATCACACAACACACCATCACCACCCCAGCAACCACACGCCATCCATACACCACACCAACAGCACACCACACAGCACACCACACAGCACACCAACACACCCTCACCCACCAACAGCACACCATCAGCACACCATACAGCACACCACACAGCACTATACCAACCCACAGCACAAAACACACACCACCCAGCACACCAACAGGCACACCCCCAGCAAAACCCTACACCCCACCACACACACCACACAGCACACCACACAGCACACCATACAGCACACCCACAGCACACCACACAGACATCACACACACAACCCTACACCCACCACACAGCACACCCACAGCACACCATCACACACTTACAGCAACCACACAGCACACCACACAGCACATCACACAACACACCACACACACCACACAGCACACCATACAGCACACCATACAGCACACCACACAGCACATCATACAGCATACCACACAGCACATCATACAGCACACCACACAGCACACCATACAGCACACCACACAGCACACCATACACCACACCCTACAGCACACCACACAGCACACCACACAGCACACCATACAGCACACCACACAGCACACCACACAGCACATCACACAACACACCATACACCACACCCCACAGCACACCACACAGCACACCATACACCCCACCCTACAGCACACCCCACAGCACACCACACAGCACATCACACAACACACCATACACACACCACACAGCACACCATACAGCACACCATACAGCAACACCACACAGCACATCATTTCAGCATACCACACAGCACACATACAGCACACCACACAGCACATCATACAGCCAACCACAGCAACATCATACAGCACACCACACAGCACACATACAGCACACCATACACCACACCACACAGCACACCACACAGCACTCATACAGCACACCATACACCAACCCCCACACACCACACCCTACACCAAACCCACCACACAGCACACCACACAGCACATCATACAGCACACCATACAGCACACCATACAAAACACACTCTACGCTAGATGTCCACATAGCTGGGCCACTGCGGGACAATCCTCACTGCACTTTGCTGCACTTGTCTGCAAGCACTTCAGTCTGTGTACGTCATATTACAACACGTCGTGCTCATGAGCCAAGAAAGGAGTCAAGATTCAAGATTATGGATTGTTATTATGTCAAAAGCTAATGACGATAGAGCTATGATTAGAACAGACCTGCACGACCCACCCTCTCTCTCTCTTTTCTCTCTCTCTCTCATTCTCTCTCTCTCTCTCTCGCTCTCTCTGTTGATTTGACCTGCAGGTAGGTGCACGTGCTTCCACCATTGATCCTGTAGACATTGCAGCATGCAGTTCTAATGCACTGAGGACGGGATAGCCTGGTGGTTAGAGTGATGTATTCATGATCTGCTGACCCGAGTTCAAATCTCGTTCAAGAGGATTTTTTTCCTCTTGAGTTAACATCAGTGCCGACTCCACTCTCCGCAAAAGTCCTTCGAATAAGACTATAAACCGAAGTCCCGTGTGCGAACGCACGCAGAACATCTCGCGCACACGTAAAACCGTAAGAGTAGGCCATTGTGTTCTGATGGAAACAGATGACAAAATGGACAAAACTGCATACACTGGATGAAAAAGGACATGGGTGCTTATTTATTCCATGATCCTGGAAATAAAAGAACAAAAAGACAGGAAAAGGAAAGGACTGTGTGCTTATTCCATGATCCTGGAAATAACAGAACAAAAGGACAGGAAAAGACCAGGACTGTGTGCTTATTCCATGATCCTGGAAATAAAAGGACAAAAGGCAAGGAAAAGACAAGACCCGAGTGCTTATTCCATGATCCTGGAAATAACAGAACAAAGGACGGAAAAGACAAGGACTGAGTGCTTATTCCATGATCCTGGAATACGAACAAAAGGACGAAAAGAAAAGGACTGAGTGCTTATTCCATGATCCTGGAAATAACAGAACAAAAGGACAGGAAAAGACAAGGACTGTGTGCTTATTCCATGATCCTGGAAATAACAGAACAAAAGGTAGGGAAAGGACAAGGACTGAGTGCTTATTCCATGATCCTGGAAATAACAGAACAAAAGGACAGGAAAAGACAAGGACTGTGTGCGTATTCCATGATCCTGGAAATAACAGAACAAAAGGACAGGAAAAGACAAGGACTGTGTGCTTATTCCATGATCCTGGAAATAACAGAACAAAAGGACAGGAAAAGACAAGGACTGTGTGCTTATTCCATGATCCTGGAAATAACAGAACAAAAGGACAGGAAAAGACAAGGACTGAGTGCTTATTCCATGATCCTGGAAATAACAGAACAAAAGGTAGGGAAAGGACAAGGACTGTGTGCTTATTCCATGATCCTGGAAATAACAGAACAAAAGGACGGGAAAAGACAAGGACTGAGTGCTTATTCCATGATCCTGGAAATAACAGAACAAAAGGACAGGAAAAGACAAGGACTGTGTGCTTATTCCATGATCCTGGAAATAACAGAACAAAAGAACGGGAAAAGACAAGGACTGAGTGCTTATTCCATGATCCTGGAAATAACAGAACAAAAGGACGGGAAAAGACAAGGACTGTGTGCTTATTCCATGATCCTGGAAATAACAGAACAAAAGGACAGGAAAAGACAAGGACTGAGTGCTTATTCCATGATCCTGGAAATAACAGAACAAAAGGACGGGAAAAGACAAGGACTGAGTGCTTATTCCATGATTCTGGAAATAACAGAACAAAAGGACAGGAAAAGACAAGGACTGTGTGCTTATTCCATGATCCTGGAAATAACAGAACAAAAGGACGGGAAAAGACAAGGACTGAGTGCTTATTCCATGATCCTGGAAATAACAGAACAAAAGGACAGGAAAAGACAAGGACTGTGTGCTTATTCCATGATCCTGGAAATAACAGAACAAAAGGAGGGGAAAAAAGACAAGGACTGAGTGCTTATTCCATGATCCTGGAAATAACAGAACAAAAGGACGGGAAAAGACAAGGACTGAGTGCTTATTCCATGATCCTGGAAATAATAGAACAAAAGGACAGGAAAAGACAAGGACTGTGTGCTTATTCCATGATCCTGGAAATAATAGAACAAAAGGACAGGAAAAGACAAGGACTGTGTGCTTATTCCATGATCCTGGAAATAACAGAACAAAAGGACAGGAAAAGAAAAGGACTGTGTGCTTATTCCATGATCCTGGAAATAACAGAACAAAAGGACAGGAAAAGACAAGGACTGTGTGCTTATTCCATGATCCTGGAAATAACAGAACAAAAGGACAGGAAAAGACAAGGACTGTGTGCTTATTCCATGATCCTGGAAATAACAGAACAAAAGGACAGGAAAAGACAAGGACTGTGTGCTTATTCCATGATCCTGGAAATAACAGAACAAAAGGACAGGAAAAGACAAGGACTGTGTGCTTATTCCATGATCCTGGAAATAACAGAACAAAAGGACGGGAAAAGACAAGGACTGAGTGCTTATTCCATGATCCTGGAAATAACAGAACAAAAGGACGGGAAAAGAAAAGGACTGTGTGCTTCTTCCATGATCCTGGAAATAACAGAACAAAAGGACGGGAAAAGACAAGGACTGAGTGCTTATTCCATGATCCTGGAAATAATAGAACAAAAGGACAGGAAAAGACAAGGACTGAGTGCTGCCTGGAGGCTGTGGTGCAGGCTGTGGTGCAGGCTGTGGTGCAGGCTGTGGTGCAGGCTGTGGTGCAGGCTGTCTACCTTCTCCTTCTCCCCCTCCCTGCCCTCCTGCCCCCATGGGCTGACGGAGACTCAGCTCCTGCTGCTCAGCCTGCCTCATGGGATAATCCTGCTCCTTACTCCCTTCCCTGATCATCCTTGTCTTAACGTTCTCTCTCTCTCTCTCTTCTCTCTCTCCTCTCTCTCTCTCTCTCTCTCTCTCTCTCTCTCTCTCTCTCTCTTCTCTCTCTCTTTTCTCTCTCTCTCTCTGTATGTGTGTTTAAATGTTATGTTCGCACACCAAATAATAACTTCAATAACACTGTTCTAAGTGTGTTGGGAACATCAGTCAAGTCAAGTGAAGTCAAGCTGATCTTCATTGAAGGGAGAACAGTCAGCATACACAACTTTCTTGTTTATCCTGCCCTCACAGCGATATTGGCTACTGTTTCAACAGCTACATCTAATTCACGCTCTTTTTTCCTACTCTTTATACGAATTCCTTAATGAAGAGAGACGAACGAGAGCAAGATGCCGATGTTGATAATGTTGTTGATAGTTTTGTTCTTATCTAACAAGACAATTGCCAATGCAAGTAGCGCTATTACCTTTGCAGCCTTACGATAACACATCAAATCATCAATGGCAGCTATGACAATAAAGATCATGAGACAGAAAGAGAGAGAGATTTTTTTAATGTACTTTATATTTTATTCTTTTATATCGTGGATAATGGAATAAGCACTCCTTCGGATGAGACTATAAACCGAGGCCCCGTGTGCGAACGCATGCAGAACATCTTGCGCACACGTTAAATCCTGTTCCGCTATTCAAAAGAGTAGGCCATTGTGTGCCGGTGGGAACAGATGACAATTTTTTTTAACGCATTCACACGCATAAATGAATAATTTTTTTTAATTATTTTTTTTTAAAGTTGTCTGAGCTCTTTGATTTGTTGCTTTACAAGATTCAGAGCTATATAAATTCCATACATTATTATTATTATTATTATATTATTATTATTATTATTATTATTATTATTATTATTATTATCATTATCATTATCATTATTATCATTATTTTATTACATCCAGTCCCCGTGTGTATGCGGTTTTTGTAAATTCTGTCATTTGTTCCCACAGGCACACAATGGCCTACTCCTACGAAAAGCGGAACAGGATTTAACGTGTGCGCACGATGTTCTGCGTGCGTACGCACACATGTGTGTGCATGTGTGTGTGCGTGCGTGTGTGTGTGTGTGTGTGAGTGTGTGTGTGTGTGTGTGTGTGTATGTGTGCGTGTGTGTATATGTGTGTGTGTGTGAGAGAGAGAGAGAGGAGAGAGAGAGAGAGAGAGAGAGCTTGCGACAGCAATTGATATGTACATTCAGTTGAATGTACTTGTTAGAGATGTATTCTCCTCTTTCAGTTATCATTAGCTTGATTTCTTCATTGTGAACATGACATATTGCTCAAATCGTGTTGATATTGTCCTCCTTGCCAAAAAGACTGTATTGTTCATGGCAATAAACTACTTTCAGTGTTCTCTCTCTCTCTCTCTCTCTCTCTCTCTCTCTCTCTCTCTCTCTCTCCTCTCTCTCTCTCTCTCTCTCTCTCTCCCAGAGGATTTTTTCCTCTGGAGTTAACATCAGTGCCGACTACACTCTCCCCAAAAGTCCTTCGGATGAAACTATAAACCGAGGTCCCGTGTGCGAACGCACACAGAACATCTTGCGTACACGTCAAAACCCGTTCCGCTTTTTCCGAAGAGAAGGCCATTGTGTGCCGGTGGGAACGGATGACAAAATTTACAAAACCGCATACACACGGAGACTGGATGGAAAAAAAGCACACGAGTGCTTATTTCATTATCCTCGAAATAAAAGAAGTTCTCTCTCCTCTCTCTCTCCCTCTTTCTCTCTCTCTCTCTCCCTCTTTTCTCTCTCTCTCTCCTCTCTCTCTCTCTCTCCTCTCTCTCTCTCCTCTCTCTCTCTCTCTCTCTCTCTCTCTCTCTCCTCTCTCTCTCCTCTCTCTCTCTCTCTCTCTCTCTCTCCCCCTCTTTCTCTCTCTCCTCTCTCTCTATCTCTCCCTCTTTCTCTCTCCTCTCTCTCTCTCTCTCTCTCTCTCTCCTCTCTCTCTCTCCTCCTCTCTCTCTCTCTCTCTCTCTCTACTCTCCCTCTCTCTCCCTCCCTCTTTCTCTCTCTCCTCTCTCTCTCTCTCCCTCTTTCTCTCTCCTCTCCTCCCCCCCTCTCTCTCTCCCTCTCTCTCTCTCTCTCTCTCCCCTCTCTCTCTCTCTCCTCTCTCTCTTCTCTCTCTCTCTCTCTCTCCTATCTCTCTTTCTCTCTCTGAGCCAGCCTTGACAATACACGGTGTGGTTTGGAGGCGAATGTCTCTAACAGCCTATGTGGCTTTGCTCACCCTGACTCCCTCTTCCAACAACTGTTAAAAAACAAAACTTGCCGGCACAAAAGCGAGAAGAACAACAGAGGGGACTATTGATCTGTGCACTGCAGACAGAATGGTTCCGCCCTCACTGCTGTCTTCTCCCTGCCCCTACCGCCTCACTGCTGTCTTCTCCCTGCCCCTATCACCTCACTGCTGTCTTGTCCCTGCCCCTACCACCTCACTGCTGTCTTGTCCCTGCCCCTACCGCCTCACTGCTGTCTTCTCCCTGCCCCTACCGCCTCACACCTGCCTTGTCCCCCTCCTCCTCCTCCTCCTCCTCCTCGCCTAGAGCCCCGAGGTTGACCAATTGCCAGATTTTGCGTATGCCACACTACCCCCACCGTTTACGTAGCGCATTTCGATTCCGGGGATGGTGTCTGAACTCGATACGTGTGTGCCTACGGTTTTTGTGATTTTGTCATCGGTCCTATCAGCACATAATGTCCTACTGTTCCGGGTTTTATTCGACTTTACCATCAAACTGGGGAGAAATGGGCAGGCTGGGGGGAATCGAACCTTGAGCCTCAGGGTTTACTTGCTAGGAAGGTGAGCGACTTAGCTGTCCTGTCACCTTCCTGTATGAAATGCAG
>CM054136.1:91026756-91039256 GCA_028751875.1 Rapana venosa | reverse complement strand
CTGTGGCCGACCCAGTTCCCGAACATCATGAGCCACACTGAAGAGCGGAAGCTTGAACTTTGTAGAAATGCACCTGACACTGCATGGGGTCCGTTTCCTGTTTGATAGCTGCCCAGTCCCTTCCCCCACCTTCCCCCTTCAGCTTTTACATAGACCAGGAATAAACTTTTTGAGTGAAAGAAATGAGTAGTAGTATAGTTGGTTACGCTCAAAAGACTTTACAATTGAGAAAGCAACAGGAAGAATAAACAGAGGTGGGTTGGAGGGGAGGAAAGGCTTTCAACAAATCAGAAAAAAACAGTAGTCTCCTCTGGCTGTGGACACCTTGTTCCTGATTGTTGTGGAAACACTGATCTCTTCTTCTTCCTGGTGAAAATTGCTGTTGTTTGACTGCAGAGCCTCTTCTTCTTTCTTTCTTTTCTCCCTTCCTTCCTTCATACCTTCCTTTCTTTCTTTCTTTTTCTCCCTTCCTTCCTTCATACCTTCCTTTCTGTCTTTCTTTTTCTCCCTTCCTTCCTTCATACCTTCCTTTCTTTCTTTCTTTTTCTCCCTTCCTTCCTTCATACCTTCCTTTCTTTCTTTCTTTTTCTCCCTTCCTTCCTTCATACCTTTCTTTCTTTCTTTTTCTCCCTTCATTCCTTCTTACCTTTCTTTCTTCTTTCCTATCTTTCTTTGTCAACAAAAGAAAACTAATCAACAACAGCACTTTTTTTTACAAAACGGTTTACTTTTCATTTGAGCTAAAGGGGCAATTGTCACACGCAAACTACTCTACTCTCTGATTTACATGATCACACCTGCATTTGACACATTATGTAATTCATGTCAGTGTATGGTGGGTTGTGGAAACGGAAGCCAGCATGCCCATCCTGAAGCCTGTGGAATGACAGGAGTCAGTCAGTCAGGTGGGCAGGTGTGGGCTGCGGCCTGGGGCAGAGCTGCTGTAGTTTCAGCCCCAGGAGAAGGCCAGCACTGTGCACCCACCCAGCAAGGGAAGAGAGAGACAGTCTTTTCGTTCTTGTATTATTTCATTCTTGTATGATTTCATTCTTTTATTTCGAGGATAATGGAATAAGCACTCGTGTGCTTTTTTTCATCCAGTCCCCGTGTGAATGCAGTTTTGTACGTTTTGTTATCCGTTCCCACCGGCCCAATGGTCTAATCTTCCGAAAAGTGGAGCGTGTTTTAACGTGTGCGCAAGATGTTCTGTGTGCGTTCGCACACGGGACCTCGGTTTATAGTCTCATTCGAAGGAGTCGGCACTGATGTTAACTCCATAGGAAAAATCCTCTTGAACGAGGTTTGACCCCGGGGCAGCAGATCACAAAGACATTACTCTAACCACCAGGCTATCCCGTCCCCCTGGAGACAAAGAGAGAGAGAGAGAAAGGCAGAGACAGAGAGACAGAGAGAGACACAGAGAGACAGAAAGAGAGACATAGACACAGAGAGACACAGAGAGAGACAGAGACACGGAGACAGACAGAGACAGAGAGATGTTACCACAAAACACAGGTCTCAACCCCTTGCTTTAAGTCTATACCAGCTACTTGGGTTCTGGTTTTTTTCACTATCATAATTGCAGTACAATCTTTTCTCGTTTGATAAGGAGCGAGGCTTTCAGGTCAACAAGGACAGAGGAAACCAAATGAGCCCTGTCCTTCCCATTCACCAGCAGACATCCCTGTCCTTCCATTCACCAGCAGACAGCCCTGTCCTTCCCATTCACCAGCAGACAGCCCTGTCCTTCCTATTCACCAGCAGACAGCCCTGTCCTTCCCATTCACCAGCAGACAGCCCTGTCCTTCCCATTCACCAGCAGACAGCCCTGTCCTTCCTATTCACCAGCAGACAGCCCTGTCCTTCCCATTCACCAGCAGACAGCCCTGTCCTTCCTATTCACCAGCAGACAGCCCTGTCCTTCCTATTCACCAGCAGACAGCCCTGTCCTTCCTATTCACCAGCAGACAGCCCTGTCCTTCCCATTCACCAGCAGACAGCCCTGTCCTTCCTATTCACCAGCAGACAGCCCTGTCCTTCCCATTCACCAGCAGACAGCCCTGTCCTTCCTATTCATCAGCAGACAGCCCTGTCCTTCCCATTCACCAGCAGACAGCCCTGTCCTTCCCATTCACCAGCAGACATCCCTGTCCTTCCTATTCACCAGCAGACAGCCCTGTCCTTCCTATTCACCAGCAGACAGCCTTGTCCTTCCCATTCACCAGCAGACAGCCCTGTCCTTCCTATTCACCAGCAGACAGCCTTGTCCTTCCCATTCACCAGCAGACATCCCTGTCCTTCCCATTCACCAGCAGACATCCCTGTCCTTCCCATTCACCAGCAGACAGCCCTGTCCTTCCTATTCACCAGCAGACAGCCCTGTCCTTCCTATTCACCAGCAGACAGCCCTGTCCTTCCCATTCACCAGCAGACAGCCCTGTCCTTCCCATTCACCAGCAGACAGCCCTGTCAACCAACAAGGACACACAGCACCAGGGGTCAGCAGGCACTTACGTGGCGCTGTTAACCTCACAACACCGCCATGACTGTCGTCTGTGTCTGGGTTCATCTCCCACCACCCCCACCCCCCAACAACCCCATCCCTGCGCCAGAAGATCATGCGCAGAGAGAGAGAGAGAGAGAGAGAGAGAGAGGGAGGGAGGGAGGGAGAGCAAAGGGGGAGAGCAAAGAGGGGGATGGATCTGCTGCTGTAGCACTCTCCCTCAATTAGCGGCAAAACAGCCGGCACTTCAGCGGATTCCGCCACCACATCTCCACAATCCATGTCACCACATCTCCACAATCCAGTCCACCACATCTCCACAATCCAGTCCACCACATCTCCACAATCCAGTCCACCACATCTCCACAATCCAGTCCACCACATCTCCACACCCCATGTCACCACATCACCACATCTCCATGTCACCACATCTCCACACTCCATGTCACCACATCTCCACACTCCATGTCACCACATCTCCACACTCCATGTCACCACATCTCCACACTCCATGTCACCACATCTCCACACTCCATGTCACCACATCTCCACACTCCATGTCACCACATCTCCACACCCCATGTCACCACATCTCCACATCTCCATGTCACCACATCTCCACATGGACAAAAGCTTGGACAAAAGAGACTGCCTGGGGCAAGGGGACTTCACCCACTGACATCCTGACCTTGTCACTCCACACTTCTCTCCCCTCCTTTCCTTGACATCGGCTGACTCAACACAAATTATCACCCACCCTCTTCTTTCTGTAACACTAACACACACACACACACACACACACACAACACACACACACACACACACACATACACACACACACACACACACATACACACACATACACACACAGGCACGCATGCACGCACAGAGAGAGAGAGAAAGAGAGAGAGAGAGAGAGAGAGAGAGAGAGAGAGAGAGAGAGAGAGAGAGAGAGAGAGAGAGAGAGAGAGAGAGAGAGAGAGAGAGAGAGCACATAAAGTCCCTAGGCTCATTGTGCAATTGCAAGATGCAATGCGTACGATGGCACATGCGACCTTGATCTATAGTCTCATGGAACATTGCTGAATTGGATCTCTATTCCTTGATCAATCCAGGTTTTGTTCTCAGTTATCAAGCGGTCATGTGGATTAAGTATCAACGATAATCATGTTTTTATTTAATTTTAGACTTTAAACCAACATGTTTTCCTGAAAGTCTTTACACAGGCTGACGGTGTCATCAACTGAAAAGGTTGAGCTGCTTGCTCCGTGCTTAAAAGCCCAGAGCTCTAAGAGAAAAAGAGCTGGGTTAGAACTGATTTCTATTATCTGATTCCAGGCTACTTGAATTTCGTGCAAAGCCACGTTGTTGCATCAAACAGGCTCTGCTGGCTGTCCTTTATCAACAGTCTCCTCGGCGTCTGAGCTGTCCTCTGACCGTCTTCTCTGCTGAGTCTGCCAGACAAAGGAAAACACTCTGATTGGGTTCGTCCATTGATGTGTCTCGATGGACCATTGGGGACACCATGGATGATTGGAGGACAGCAGCCTCCCCATTCAGTTAAGTGTGGTCAGCGAGCCCTCAGGTCTGTACTGCTTTCTGGAGGCCGGTCTCTGTTGGGGGACATATGTTTTGTTCTCAAGCTGGTTTACAACCGTAAGAAATTCCTGATATTTTTGTCGACATGAATCCAATGGCCACCGGGATCAGCTGACCTTCTGAACAACTCCACACTACAGGGTTTAAGACATCAGTGCATAGTTTAACACAGCCATTGCTTGAATGTTTATGTCAGAGGCAAGGAATTCTCATATAAAATTACGTGCACACATCGTAGATCAAAGAGTGTAGACTCTCTTTTCTGTTTCCAGTGCTATGAATCTTTTGTCTGAGTTTTGTAAGCTGTCATTCTAAAGCTTGTATGTGTGTGTGTTGCACTAATACATAATAGTGAAATGAATAGGATGACCAAGATATATATGACAAATATTTAGATATATTTCAATTTTGTTTTGCAAAACTGAGCGAAATAACGAGACACTAAAGCAGCAAAATACCTCCGAGGAAACACTAGGAAAAAGCTGTGCAGGACTACTAAGAGGCAAGGCTGAGGACTGCAAGACACAGCGCCAGAGGAAGGTGAGAGTGCAGTGTTGTAGTCAGTGATGTCCTTCAGTGCACTGCCACAGCCCTTTGTCCTGCATGGCCTGTCTGCAATGCACTGTATGGTCTGTCTGCAATGCACTGTATGGCCTGTCTGCTATGCACTGTATGGCCTGTCTGTGATGCACTGTATGGTCTGTCTGCAATGCACTGCATGGCCTGTCTGCAATGCACTGTATGGCCTGTCTGCAATGCACTGTATGGCCTGTCTGCAATGCACTGTATGGTCTGTCTGCAATGCACTGTATGGTCTGTCTGCAATGCACTGTATGGTCTGTCTGCAATGCACTGTATGGCCTGTCTGCAATGCACAGTGCACTGTATGGTCTGTCTACAATGCACTCTATGGTCTGTCTGCAATGCACTGTATGGCCTGTCTACAATGCACTGTATGGCCTGTCTGCAATGCACTGTATGGTCTGTCTGCAATGCACAGTGCACTGTATGGTCTGTCTGCAATGCACAGTGCACTGTATGGCCTGTCTGCAATGCACAGTGCACTGTATGGTCTGTCTGCAATGCACAGTGCACTGTATGGTCTGTCTGCAATGCACAGTGCACTGTATGGTCTGTCTGCAATGCACAGTGCACTGTATGGTCTGTCTGCAATGCACAGTGCACTGTATGGTCTGTCTGCAATGCACTGTGCACTGTATGGCCTGTCTGCAATGCACTGTGCACTGTATGGTCTGTCTGCAATGCTCATTGCACTGTATGGCCTGTCTGCAATGCACAGTGCACTGTATGGCCTGTCTGCAATGCACAGTGCACTGTATGGCCTGTCTGCAATGCACAGTGCACTACACAGCCCTGGTAGTATCAGGAGACATGATGGAGCGTTCCTCCCTTAGGATACATCCTGAAAGAAACACAGCTCAGCAGGGAGGGCATGGCACTGAGGGCCTCAGATGAAGCTGACTTCACACACTTCATGGCTGACCACCTGGCTGATCTCCTGGATGCCAAGGGGGACTCTGAAGAAAGCCTGACCGTGAGAGCAGTACAGCAGAAGAGGTGTGTGTCACGCCGTGTGAAAGAGGACGGGAGCAGCCCGTTGTCACATCATTGACAGCAGAAATGTCCTGGCCAGGCTGCAGGAACATCTATGACCGGGGTCCAGTTTCCTCATTTCCATCACAGATTTCCTACAGCGATGCTCAATGGAGGTATGAACACAGACTGTCTTCAGCTGCTAACGGCTGGAAATGGCATCATTTGACAGTTTCCCAGTATTTGCCTCTCCCTGATTGCAACAATCTCTGGGTTAAATCTGAAATGCGTTTTCAATAACGCTGCAAGCTGCAAGTTCATAGTCCCCATGAGGAAGAAGAAAATGCCTGGATCAACTAATTTTGCTAGCCAAATGCAGAGGACAGACCAAGTTGTTCCCTCACAGGCAGCGTGCTCTGCTGCCTTCTCCTCTCCGGTGGTCATTGGCTTGTTTCAAGTTCTTCCAATGGCGTTAAAAACAGAACACTGAGCCAAACATGACGCGATATTAGGGACAAAGCCACGTGTGAATGGAAGAAATCTCCGGAAAGAGGCAGAAGCCAGTGTGTGGTGTGTGTGGTGAGGGCAGAGCCAGGCTTCAGTGGTAAAGAACCACGCCACGTCAGCCAACTGTTCGCTTTTTCTGTCTTGTGAACTGAAGACTTGCAACTGCTCATTTACACTGACGTTGATGACCCAGTGCTTTACACTGACGTTGATGACCCAGTGCTTTACACTGACGTTGATGACCCAGTGCTTTACACTGACGTTGATGACCCAGTGCTTTACACTGACGTTGATGACCCAGTGCTTTACACTGACGTTGATGACCCAGTGCTTTACACTGCCATTGAGGACCCAGTGCTTTACACTGCCGTTGAGGACCAGTGCTTTACACTGTCATTGAGGACCCAGTGCTTTACACTGACGTTGATGACCCAGTGCTTTACACTGACGTTGATGACCCAGTGCTTTACACTGACGTTGAGAACCCAGTGCTTTACACTGCCGTTGAGGACCCAGTGCTTTACACTGACGTTGAGAATTAATTTCAGCATCACTTTGTCCTCGAGCAAACTGTTTACAAGCATGTAAGGAAGAAGACACGTAGCATAGTAGTCACAGCAAGCTACAAGCTTGTCATTATATCGAATTAACGGGCTTTGAGATGTAGCACTTTTGTTTGACGGCATCAAAGGAGTATCATCTGACTAGGTGGAAATCAAGTCAAAAAAACACATTGATTGAAAAGAAAACCAAACCGATGGAGTTGGATGGGAAGCGTTAAAACAGACCCTGAAACTTAATGTCTTTGTGCTCCATTTCATTCATCAGCTTTGCATCTGACTGTTGTCCGCATGACTGTCTGCCATAGTTTCTGGATTCAGTTGGTTGACTTCGTATCTACGTAGAATGTCTGGAAGATAAAAGGAGATCACTTCCTCTGTCTTTCCTTTGTAAATCTGTTTTTTTCTGTCTTTCATTCTTTCTTTCATTTCCTGTAAGAAAAGAACTAAGCTGACCACAGTTGTCAAATGTATACAGACAAAGAGATCATTCATTTTTCATTCACTGTTCACTGCTTGTGGTTGGGAAGATAACAGCTGACCACGCTCATTCCCCAGATCCTGACAGTTTGGAGCAGGAACGCTAGGGTCAAGCCACTTCAATCTGTTGACCATTAGTCCAGCTCCCATCAGGGTTTGAACTAGTCAACAGTCACTTCTGACTATGTACGTGACCAGTACTTTGTTACAGTTTCTTGTCGTTGTTGTTGTTGCTGTTGTTGTTGTTGTTGTTGTTGTTGATGATGATGTTGTTGTTGTTGTTGTTGTTGTTGTTGTTGTTTTGTTGCTGTTGTGTTGTTGTTGTTGTGTGTTGTTGTTGTTGTTGTTGTTGTTGTTGTTGTTGTTGTTGTTGTTGTTACTGCGGTGCACTCCTTTCTAGTCAACAACAGACAGCTCTGTCCCATCGACAAGGACAGATAACTCCACCACGTTGTCGTTAAGTTCTTACTTGGTGATGTTAACCTCACAACACCTACAATACTGTCGTCTGTGTCTAGTCTCACCACCACACCCCTCCCCTCTAGCCCATCCTTATTCCAGCAAGCAAGCAGAGAGAGAGAGAGAGAGAGGAGGGGGCCGAGAGACAGAGACAGTCACAGACACACAGAGAGAGACAGAGACAGACAGAGACAGACACAGACACAGAGACAGACAGACAGAGAGAGACAGAGACAGACACAGAGACAGACAGACAGAGAGAGACAGAGACAGACACAGAGACAGACAGACAGAGAGAGACAGATTACTTAACCTACTGTTTCATCCATTCTTTTACGTTTATACTTTAGATAATAAAAAAAAGTACAGGAACAAAACGTTAGAAAATACTAGGCATTCGTTGCGTCATTACTGACAATATTGCCTTCAATGACCTCTCTCCTCTCCTCCTCAACATCCACGATAAAATCTATTGAATTAGACAAGACAAAGGGCATGAGGAGAGGAGAGGAAAGGAGAGGAGAGGAGAGGAGAGGAGAGGAGAGAGAGAGAGAGAGAGAGGACACACTATCAAGCTATCAGGTCTACCATAAAAAGATATTTTTAAAAATTTCCTCGTTTCCACTTGTTTTAACATTTGTAGATTATTTACTAGCTTGTATAGATTACTCTTACTTCTTTGCATAATTAGTGTGCCTCTTTCCTGCCTCCCCCTCCCTCCACACATATACAGCGTGTGACTGTAGAATTTCTAGTCACAGTAAGACATACTTGAATTATTTTATTTTAAGGAATGCCATTAGTGCTGATAAATGTAAGTATGGTTGATTTTGGCGTATTAGTCATGGTTGATTTGCCTTATTAGTCAATTCCTAGGCATTCATGCATTAGATGGTGGCTAAGATGTTTGTGTATATGTTTTTCAAGAGGTTTGGATATAATTGATAATACTGATATTGGCCCATAGTTACATGGGCTTGAAGAGTCGCCAGACTTATAAAACGGAATAACTTTGGCCAGTTTGAAAGGTAATGTGAAGAAGCAATTTGCAAAACATAAGTTATAGACGTAAGTGAGTGTTTCAGTTATAATAGGAGCTGCGATTTTGATATTATTTCCGTCCACACCATCTGGACCACAACTACCAGTTTGTTTTAAGGGATGAAGAGATTGATAAACCTCAACTATGTTCAATGGTGGTATTTTCATGTTTGAGTTTATATTTTGGGATCTACAAAATGTTGTAAGTTTTTTCAAGGGAATTTAGATCAGCATCATTTTGTTGTATTAATGAATCTGTCATGGTGGTAAAATAGGTATTTAGGTAGTTAGAAGAAATGTTCTGAATAGTGGACAGTGATGAAGATTTATTGTTTAGCTGATTGATAGCTTTGCACATAGACCTCGAATTTTGTTTGGATGAAGTAAGATTATGGAAATACTTCTGTTTACATGCTCGTTTCAATGAATTAACTTTGTTTCTTTGTGCCTTGTATTCATCAAATTTTACTGCTTTTAATAAGTTATCTCGATGTTTTGCTTCAGATATAATTTCAGTTGTTATCCATTCAGGCCGCACTTTATGCCTTACTCTGTGGGATTTAAAGGGAGCATGTTTATTATATATAGACGTAAATGTTTCAAGTCAGAAGTTGAAGGCTTCTTCTGGATCTGTAAAGTTATAAACATTATTAAGAGGATAAGTTAGAAGATCATTTAGAAAGTGATTGTCATTGAATTTCGCAAATGGTCGGTATGTAATTTCTTTGTTCCCTTTTTGGGGGATTTGTGCACTTTTTCTATTCCATGTGACACATATAGGAAGATGGTCACTGCAACCATGGATAGGAATACATAATTCCTTAATATTTTGCTGCTCTGCTGTATAAATATGATCAATAAGTGTTTTACTTGTAGCTGTTATCCGTGTGGGCGTATCTACAATTTGTGTAAGGTTATAGGTGTCTATTTTGTTTATCCATGAAGGCTGGGGTTTGAGTAAATATATATTAAAATCACCCAAAGCTATTGTTCCAATGGCATCAAGAGATGTATAGTCCATCATTGTGGAGAATTTATCTGTCCAGTCTATTCTTTCAGATGGATTTCTATAAATAAATCCGATCCTGATGGGTTTATTTTGTTTTAGTTTGACTTCTATCCATATAGATTCAACCTGATGATTTTTAGGTGTTCAATACTTTTACAGTTTATTGCTTCACTTATATATATGAGTATACCAGTGGATTTTGGAAGAACTGGATCTTTGAGTATGAGTTTGTAACCGGGAATTATAATGCCTGAGTCCGGTATATTGCTTGAGAGTCTGGATTCAGTAAACCAAAACCATGAAAAGGTTTGTCGGAATTGTATAGTGAAGTTTGTACATCAGATATTTTGCTTAAAACACTATTTACGTTCAGGTGTCCAATGCGTAGTCCATCTTTTCTTGGCCAGTTATTAGATGAGATAACCACGATGGTTTAAAAAAAAGCCAAAAACAATACACATAATAAAGCCAAAAAACACACCCAGAAAATAGGAAATGGTCTTTTTGTGGTGAGTGATAACTACAAAGACGTCCACATTCACAACAGTTCAAGTTCATAACACAAAGTCAGTGTTTGTGCTGTCTTCTTGATGCTCAACTATAAACTCAATTATAATCGGACAGTGTCTTCTGTTGTTTTTCAGTCTCAACTATAGTCAGTACACTTTATTGTTGGTCGGGGTTGTTAGATTTAACCTTCTAAAGAACACTGTTCTGATTTTTTTCCTTGGAGAATACAGTTTTTAGATTTTTCCCTTTAAGAAACACAGTCTGTACATTTTTTTTCTTTCAAAGAACACAGTTCAGATTGTTCCTCAAGAGCACAGTCTGTATAGCTTCTTTCTTTGGCAGCCAATTGGCCAACGGCAACATAGAATATTCTATCCATCTTCACACGCACGCGCGCATGCAGGTATATACACACACACACACACACACACACACACACACACACACACACTCACACAATACAGGGCAGGTGAAATGTTTAGAAAGAGGGCTTCATATAAGGAGGGTAAAAGGGGGTGGCATGAAGTAGGGCCAGGTTTGAGAGGAGGGATAAAACATAGGGTATGGAGGGTGGGGGGGGGGGGGGTTGCTATGACTCTCCCTTTAACTCTCTTTGCTGTGAGAGAGGCTGGGGGGAGTGGGGGTGGAAGGTGAGTATGGCAATCCATTCCTGTTCTTGGGGAGGGACTTAAAGTATTCAGCCAAGAGCTGGTTCCTCAGGTAAGGGAGGAATGGAAAGGAATGGTCCTTGGTGGAAGTGGGAAGAGAGTGTGGCTGATGATCAGTTTGGGAAGGAGGGGTTGGGGAGAGGAGCGTGTAGGGGCAATTTTAGGTGCCAGTTTAGGGGGTTGTAAGTTGAAAGAGGAGGAAAATCTTCATGATATTCCTGATCAGTGGCTGGAGAGGGCAGAGTGGGGCAGTTAGCAGAATTTTGCTGGGGGATGGGGTGGATTTGGGGATTTGTAGGGGGTCTCTGTTTAATCCTAAACATGTCATGGGGGGAATATTTGGTGAGGAGAGAGACAGACAGACAGACATACATACAGACAGAGACAGAGACAGACAGACAGAGAGACAGACAGAGAGACAGACAGGGAGACAGACAGACAGAGACAGACAGACAGGGAGACAGACAGGGAGACAGACAGAGAGAGACAGACAGACAGCCAGAGAAAGACAGACAGACAGAGACAGACAGACACAGACAGGGAGACAGACAGAGAGAGACAGAGAGAGACAAAGAGAGACAGAGGGGTGGGGGGAGGGAGGGGGATGGATCTGCTGGTGCAGCGCTCTCCCTCAATTAGCGGCAGAATGGCCGGCACTTCAGCGGATTACCGCCATCATGACTGCACCAGGCACTATTAAACACCCCCCCCCCACACACACACATCGCCACTAACGTGTGTGTGTGTGTGTGTGTGTGTGTGTGTGTGTGTGTGTGTGTGTGTGTGTGTGTGTGTGTGTGTGTGTGTGTGTGTGTGTGTGTGTGTGTTTGTGATGTGTTGTGTGTGTGTGTGTGTGTGTGTGTGTGTGTGTGTGTGTGTGTGTGTGTGTGTGTTTTGTGTGTGTGTGTGTGTGTGTGTGTTTGTGTGTTGTGTGTGTGTGTGTGTGTGTGTGTGTGTGTGTGTGTGTGTGTGTGTGTGTGTGTGTGTGTGTGTGTGTGTGTTGTGTGTATGTGGGTGTGTGAGTGTGTGTGTATATGTGTATATGTGTATGTGTGCTTTGTATGTGAGTGTGTGTGTATGTGTGTTTTGTGTGTGTTTGTGTGTGTGTGAGACAGAAGTGTGTGTGTGTCAAGTCAAGTCAAATTTTTATTTCCAGATGGCACATTGAATAAGCAATGCAGTGTGGGGGGGTGTTTGTGTGTTTGCCTCTGTGAGTGTGTATCCACGAAAAAGTTACTTTAAACAGGACATGGGAAGGAGGAGATAGAAGTGAAGATAAGTGTGTGGGGTTTTTACGTTGAATGAAAGATGCCAGGAAAAACAGGTCTAACCATAAGAAACTCCTTGAACAATTCAAACAAAACAAAAAACAAAAGGAAAAAAGATAAACTTAAGTGGACGTGCGTGCGCGCGTGCGTGCGTGCGTGCGTGCGTGCGTGCGTGCGTGCGTGTGTGTGTGTGTGTGTGTGTGTGTGTGTGTGTGTGTGTGTGTGTGTGTGCGCGCGCGCTCGCGTTTGTGCGAAGTATGCTGTTACATGCTATACTTTTCATAGGTAAAACAAAATGACATTAGAACAAAAAATACTAATTCTAACCTAAAATAAACGGTA
>CM054136.1:91006756-91021756 GCA_028751875.1 Rapana venosa | reverse complement strand
GCTGTTGCCCCTATAATTATAGACAGCATAGTGACTCACCAGCCATCCGCTGTTGCCCCTATAATTATAGACAGCATAGTGACTCACCAGCCATCCGCTGTTGCCCCTATAATTATTGACAGCATAGTGACTCACCAGCCATCCGCTGTTGCCCCTATAATTATAGACAGCATAGTGACTCACCAGCCATCCGCTGTTGCCCCTATAATTATAGACAGCATAGTGACTCACCAGCCATCCGCTGTTGCCCCTATAATTATAGACAGCATAGTGACTCACCAGCCATCCGCTGTTGCCCCTATAATTATAGACAGCATAGTGACTCACCAGCCGCCATGGCGCAGTGGTTTGCGCCTTGGGTTCTGGCTGAAGGTAGAGAGTTCAAATCCCTGAAGATTCATAGGCTGGGGTTTTTTTGTTTGTTGTTTATTGCTGGGGTGTTTTCCAGATCCCTGCTGTTGTTTCTGTTTGGGGCTCTGGCCGGCGCCAACCCAGAGTGGCTCTGCTTTCATGGAGGTGACTGGGCCACACAGCCGAGCCTCGTCCACGTCACGAAAGCGAATGTGAGGGTGCTGCCTGCCCTCAGCGCCTGGGCTTTATCCCAGTTCTTGATTAAACCATTGACGCTGGGGGCAACAGCAGCAAAGTGAGAGGCTGTATGACCAGTGGCTTTCTTTCCCACTCATGGAATTCCACTTTACAGCTTAGTCTTTAGTGATCGACTATGACTCTCTGACTAGGAGGCTTGACTCGCACAGTCCTTATGTGCTGCAGCCCTGGGGGCTGGTTGGCCTTTGGAGAACATCTCCAATGCTGACTGCCCTTATGCCCACTTGGCCGAGAGAGTGGGGATGTACTGTGGGCAAGGCATCTCCACTATAATCAAATTTCTGCCCAGTTTCCAAAACAGCAGCTGCCTCCTCTGCTGTTTTGGAGGTCATCGTCGGACACGACGGACAAACATACTACTCAAATGTCCTTACCGACACTGCAGGTGTCTGTATCTCTCTGGTTCCCGGTTGATTCTGGGATAAATAAATAAAATGTGATAATAGAAGGCGTAGAGTACAGCCCTGTCAAGTAGACTCAGAGCATGACTATAACAAAGCTAGCATCGTTACACCATCCTCTTCGGTTTCCTATGCACTTCTGTGCCTGTGGTGAGCTAGTGGCACGTGTTTGGGGTTGCAGGTGTGTGGGGGAAGTCATTAGAAGGATGAAGAGGTGACCACCACTGCAGGTGGGCATCTCTCTCACTCTGGCCGGCTCTGCCACTCAGCTGTCATTGCACAGGGCTCGGTAGGTGTTGTCCTGCATATGATATCAGCTCAGAACAGAGACCACTGAACACCTGCAAAGTGACCTAGCGGTAGTGCAGGGCCCCTCTGGCTGGTGGCCGCACGGCGGACTAACGAAGATACGGGCTTGTGACCCTGAGGCCGTGAGGCAGCAGGTGGAGGAAGGCGGGGAGATAGCAGGTGGAGGGAGGTAGCAGGTGGAGGGAGGTAGCAGGTGGAGGGAGGTAGCAGGTGGAGGGAGGCAGCAGGTGGAGGGAGGTAGGATGGCAGTGTGGGAACAGCGGGGCAGCAACGTCACAGGAGATGTGGCAGGTACACATGAGTGACTGACTGACTGACTGACTGACTGAATGAATGAATGAATGAATGAATGAATGAATGAATGAATACTGAATTAAGTAAACACTATTGTTAAGCAAAATAAATAGATCACTGAACAAATAAATAAATAAATAAAACAAAAGCTCGCACCAAAGTAAGTACTTAGAGAATTTAATATAGAAGACATGCTAATGGTGATGCCGGTGCTGATGATGATGGTGATGATCTCGCTCTCTCTTCCTCTCCCTCTCTCTCTCCCCATCTCTCTCTCTCTCTCTCTCCTCTCTCTCTCTCTCTCCCTCTCTCCCTCTCTCTCTCTCCCCCTCTCTCTCTCTCCCTTCCTCTCTCTCTCTCTCCCTCTCCCTCTCTCCCTCTCTCCCACCCTCTCCCTCTCTCTCCCCCTCCCCCTCTCCCCACTCTCTGTCTGTCTGTCTGTCTGTCTTTCTGCTTGTTTTTCATACTGTTGGCCTCTTCACCAAACTTATGGGGACGGGATAGCTCAGTGGTCGGAGCACTCGCTTTCCCCAAGCCAAGTTAAGCAGCGTCGAGCGTGGTTACCAGTTGGATGGGTGACCGTTTGTGCGCCTTGGCTTCAGTACAGTTCCCCCAGTTCACCCAGCTGTAAATGGGTACCTGCCCTCTTTAGGGTCAGGGAAGGTAAAGCAGCGAGGGAGAGGAGATGGGCGCCGCCCTCATTATGCTGGCCCTAGAGAAGTGAGGTCTCTGACGCCTCGCTCCCCTACGACCTTATAGGTTATGGGACTCCTTTACCTTTTTTTACTTCACCAAACACCATGTACAGCAGTGGCAAGGGCAGAACATTCTCCTGCAGACGGTGCCCCACAACTCACTTGGCCAGTGGCGTGTCCGTTCCCTCAGCTGCAGTGTGTAGCAGCAGATGTAATAATAATAATAATAATAATAATAATAATAATAATAATAATAATATAATAATAATAATATAATAATAATAGTGTATGGAATTCATATCGCGCTGAATCTTGTGAAGCAACAAATCAAAGCGCTCAACGTGCACATCACCAGGACGCAGCGACAGTCCTGTCGGTGTGCAAAACAGTCCCTTGTTTCAGCTTTAGTTTATGTGAGTGCTGCTGTCATTCTATCCAGTCATTTGGGGGAAACAGTCACTTATTTCAGTATCTGTGAGTGTGAATACTGCTGTCATTCTATCCAGTCATTTGGGGGAAAACAGTCACTTATTTCAGTATCTGTGAGTGTGAATGCTGCTGTCATTCTAGCCAGTCTTTTGGGGGAAACAGTCATTTATTTCAGTATCTGTGAGTGTGAATGCTGCTGTCATTCTATCCAGTCATTTTGTGGAAAGTCACTTATGTCAGTATCTCTGAGTGTGAATGCTGCTGTCATTCTATCCAGTCTTTTGGGGGAAACAGTCATTTATTTCAGTATCTGTGAGTGTGAATGCTGCTGTCATTCTATCCACTCATTTGGAGGACAAGTCACTCATTTCAGCATGTTTTAATGTGAACGCTGCTGTCATTCTATCTATGTATTTCCCCATCGTCCTGTTTGGTCGTTACAGGGATCATAGCCGCGGTGGGAATGTTGCTGAGGTTACTGGAGCACAGTGACATCAGCCGCTGTCTTCTTGCTGTCGCTGTGCTGCTTCTGGTCTTCCTGCTGCATTTGCTCCAGGTGTGACGAATGAACAACCAAACTTATTCCAACCAGCTATGTCAGAGAGGTTCAGATCAGCTTCATTTCTTTTTAAATAGCGTAAACGGGAAGAGAGGAAGAAGGTCAGAGGTCAGGGGGAGAAGGTCAGAGGTCAGAGGAAGAAGGTCAGAGGTCAGAGGAAGAAGGTCAGAGGAAGAAGGTCAGAGGTCAGAGGAAGAAGGTCAGAGGGAGCGTTGCTGTGCAGAGGAAGAGGGACTTGGAGGGCAGGACAGACATGTCACCTGCACAAACCCCTGATCTGAGCAGGGGTGCAGAAAGGTGTCTCTGTCTCTGTCTGTCTGTCTGTCTGTCGCTCTCTCTCTCTCTCTCTCTCTCTCTCTCTCTCTCTCTCGCGCGCGCGCGCGCGCGCGCGTGCGTGCGTGCGTGCGTGCGTGCGTGTGTGTGTGTGTGTGTGTGTGTTGTGTGTGTGAGTAAAACTAGCTACTAATACTGCGGCATGTAATTGTGATTAATAATAATGATGATGACGACTGTGACGGCGGCGTTGATGATGCTGATGAAGAGGAGGAGGAGGACGACGACGACGATGATGACGACGACGAAAACGAAACGATAATGATGATGACGATGACGACGACGATGATGATGATAATGGTGGTGGTGGTGGTGGTGGTGGTGGTGGTGGTGGTGATGATGATGATGATGATGATGATGATATCCCCGAAATTGAAATGAAGCAACATTCAAAGTGGTCAATACACAAAACTTCACACCTGTAGGGAACCTTAGAGCTCTAGCCCAGGAAAGACAAACCAATTAACAAACAGGAAGAATTATATAAATTCCATATATTATTATTATTATTATTATTAATATTATTATTTGAAAAATAGTTGGCACCATTTGTTTATGAAGAGAAACTGTATTATGTTCTTTTTCTCCATTTACTTTCTCCTGTTTAGAAATATTTCTCCTTATTCCTGCTTTGAAAATGAAAAATTAGAATTTAAAAAGTTTGAAAAAAATTATCCCCCCAAAAAGAAGAAGAATTGCGAAGAAGAATTGCAGAAGAATTGCGAAGAATTGCGAAAAAGAATTGCGAAGAAGAAGAATTGCAACGAAGAATTGCGAAGAAGAATTGCGAAGAATTGCGAAGAAGAAGAAGAAGAGAAGAAGAAGAAGAAGAAGAAGAAGAAGAAGAAGAAGAAGAAGAAGAAGAAGAAGAAGAAGAAGAAGAAGAAGAAAGAAGAAGAAGAAGAAGAACAAGAACAAGAAACAAGAACAAGAAGAACAAGAACAAGAACAAGAAGAAGTAGGAGGAGGAGGAAGAGGAGGAGGAGGAGAGAGAAGAGAAGGAGGAGGAGGAGGAGGAGGAGGAGGAGGAGGAGGAGGAGGAGGAGGAGGAGGAGAGGAGGAGGAGGAGGAAGAAGAGAACAAGAACAAGAACAAGAAGAAACAAAACAAGAAGAACAAGAAAAAACGATAGGAAGAAGAGGAGCCACACTAACGATCAAAACCAGGAACAAAGTTTAGAAAGAAGCCATTCACATACCTGACAATGAGCCAACTTTGTGCTTCAGAAACTGACCACACTCAGAGAATCCCTCACACAGCACCACCACCACCACCACCTGCACCATACCACCCTGCACCACTGTTGGTTACATTCCACCACACTGCACTCTGCCACTGGAATTTTTTTTTTAAAGACCATTTACACCGACAACCCAAAACAACAACAAAAATCAACCCTCGAGGTCATACAGGACCGGTCAGAACACCCGAAACCAACCCCCACTGGTCACTGTCCAAACCCTGACACGGACAGAGGACGTCTCACTGACACCCTCAACTGACAGATACTAACCATTACTCACAACTTCCCATTGACGGCTGGACAATGACAGTAGACTGACAGGGTAAAGTCGACACAGTCAAAGGGACAGGCTGTCTCTCACTGCCACACTCACACTGTCTGTGCCAATCCCCCGCGGCGTCAACTCAACGGCCAGCTCTGAGGGAGGGTAGGTAGGAAGGTAGGAAGGAAGGTAGCTAGCCCAGTCTAGCCTAGCGCCGTGAACTGAAGTGCCTCTGTGGCAGCAGAGGCGCTGGAAGCGACGCTCAAGTCTTTGACGCTGCCGGCCCTCATCCACACTAAGGAGGAAAGCTCGCGCGCACGTGTGTCAGTCAGTCAGTCAGTCAGTCAGAGCAGAGCAGAGCGGCAGTACAGTGTGAATGGAAGTCGTAGCCAGCCTCTTTCCGTGGAGGGTCGCTGCTGCTGCTGCTGCTGCCGCTGATGATGGTGGTGGTGGTGGTGGTGGTGATGATGGTAGGAGCGCGTGTGGAAGGGGCGGGGCAGGAGAATCAGTGTTATCACAACACGCCTGCTTGCTTCCACACTGTCCGTCATTTTCCGCCTGAACTCTCATTGTTTGTGTCTGTCTGTTTTTGGTAGAGGTTAGAAGAAGAAGAAGAAGAAGAAGAAGAAGAAGAAGAAGAAGAAGAAGAAGAAGAAGAAGAAGAAGAAGAAGAAAAGAACAAGAAGAAAAAAGAAAAAAAACAAAAGAAAAGAAGAGAAAGAAAAAGAAGAAAAAGCAAAAAAAAGAAAAAAGAAGAAGAAGAAGAAGAAGAAGAAGAAGAAAACAACAACAACAACAACAACAACAACAAAAAACAAGAAGAAAGAATGACAAGAAGAGACATTGCAAAGAAGAAGAAAAAACAACAAAACAAGAAGAACAAGAAACAAAAAAAAAAAAAGAAAAAAAAAGAAGAAGAAGAACAAGAAGAACAAGAACAAGAACAAGAAAAGAATTGAAAAGAAGAAGAATGCAAAGAAGAAGAAGAAGAAGAAGAAGAAGAAGAAGAAGAAGAAGAAGAAGAAAAGAAGAAAAGAAGAAGAAAGACAAGAAGAAAAGAAAGAAGAAGAAGAAGAAGAAAAAGAGGAGAAGAAAGAGAGAACAGAGAAGAACAAGACAGATGAAGAGAGAAGAGAAGAGAAATTTTTGTAAAGCAAAGATGAAGAAAGAGAGGTGAACTAAGAGAAGAGAAGTCAGACTGGTAAGGAGGAAGAGAAAATTAGGGAAGTAAGAGTGAGCAGAATGGAGGAAGGTCGTAGGCTGAGAGGTAGGGGCCCGAGGTTTGTTTGTCACTGCAGTAAATGGTGTTTACAGCTGTCATTACATGGCACACCCCACCTCCGAGCTAGCTACGAGGAGCATGTTCCATAGCCAACTCGCCACAGCAGCACACCTCCGACAGGAGCAGCTCCATGCCAGCCAGGTGGCAAGAGATGGCCTAAGCCACGTACAGCCAGAGGCAGAAGCATTGTTGTCATGGTCAGGGCTCCGGCAGCTCCCTCTCACTCAGGGGCACTGTGAGTTAACTGAAACGAGGACCACACAAGTGGAGTATGGCCTTGTCTGGTGAAAGACAGCGCTTCCTGAAGGGTGAATCTGTTGAAAGAGGACAGCAGTGGCTTGGAAAGACAACGTGCCAGAGGAACTGTGGTCTAGGAGTTCACAAAGAACTAATGAAAACGACACCTTTTCTTGGTGACGTACTTTGGCCTTAATGTAATGAGACACGATAATCACCTACCACAGCGCTGACAGGGAGAGGTGAAGGACTGGGATGTAATGGAAGGATTGAGAGGTAGGATTGAGAGGTAGAGAAAGGATTGAGAGGCGGGATTGAGGGAGAGGCGGGATTGAGGGAGAGGCGGGATTGAGGGGAGGTAGGATTGAGGGGGAGGTAGGATTGAGGGGAGCAGGATTGAGGAAGAGGCAGGATTGAGGGGGCCAAATTGAAGGGGAGGCAGGATTGAGGGGAGGCAGGATTGAGGGGGAGGCAGGATTGAGTGGGAGGCAGGATTGAGGGGTAGGCAGGATTGAGGGGAGGCAGGATTGAGGGGGAGGCAGGATTGAGGGGGAGGCAGACCAAGACGTCAATGTCAAAGGCTGGACAGGCAGTGTGCTGGCTGAGGGAGTCACGTGACTGCTGGCTCCAGACAGACAGACAGACAGACAGACAGACAGAGAGACCCACGTGGAGATGGATGGATCCATGGCACCTCAACCCCAGTCTTGGGACGGCGTCTAATCCAAATCCAAACTTGTCCTGATGGCTTCCGAAGAATAGAACTTTCTGATATAATATAGCATGACATACGATCATCATCATCATCACCATCATCACCATCATCATCATCATCATCATCATCACCACCATCACCGCCGTCGTCATCAACATCATCACCACCATCATCACCACCATCATCGTCGTCGTCGTCACCATCATCACAATCGTCGTGATCATCATCATCATCATCATCATCATCATCATCATCCTCTTGTCATGATTGTTACTATTAAGGTTGCCATCATCTTTAAACCTCTCTCTCCTCTCTCTCTCTCCTCTCCCTCTCTCTACTCTCTCATCTTCTCTCCTCTCTCTCTCTCCTCTTCTCTCTCTCTCTTCTCCTCTCTCTCTCTCTCTCTCCTCTCTCTCTCTCTCTCTCTCTCTCTCTCTCTCTCGTCTCTCTCTCTCTCTCTCTCTCTCTCTCCTCTCTCTCTCCTCGTCTCTCTCCCTCTCTCTCTCTCTCTCTCTCTCTGTCTCTCTCTCTCTCTCTCCTCTCCTCTCTCTCTCTCCTCTCTCTCTCTCTCTCTCTCTCTTCTCTCTCCTCTCTCCTGTCCTCTCTCTCTCTCTCTCTCTCTCTTGTCTCTCCATCTCTCTCTCTCTCTCTCTCCTCTCTCTCCTCTCTCTCTCTCTCTCTCCTCTCTCTCTCTTCTCTCTCTCTCTCTCTCTCTCTTCTCTCTTCTTCTCTCTCTCTCTCTCCTCTCTCTCTCCTCTCTCTCTCTCTCTCTCTCTCTCTCCTCTCTCTCTCTCTTCTCTCTCTCTGTCCTCTCTCTCCTCTCTCTCTCTCTCTCTCTCCTCTCTCTCTCTCTCTCTCTCTTTCTCTCTCTGCTCCTCTCTCTCTCCTCTCCTCTCTCTCTCTCTCTGTCCCCATCTCTCTCTCCTCTCTCTCTCTCTCTCTCCTGTCTCTCTCTTCTCTCCTCCTCCTTCCTCTCCTCTCTCTGTCTCTCTCTCTCTCTCTCCTCTCCTCTCTCTCTCTGTCTCTCTCCCTCTCTCCTCTCTCTTCTCACTCTCTCTCTGTCTCTCTCTCCTCTCTCTCTCTCTCTCTCTCTCTGTCTCTCCCCTCTCTCTCCCTCTCTCTCTCTCTCTCTCTCTGTCTCTCTCTCTCCCCTCCCTCTCCTCTCCTCTCTCCTCTCTCTCTCACTCTCTCTCTTCTCTCTCTCTCTCTTCACTCTCTCTCTCGTCTCTCCTCTCTCTCTCTCTCTCTCTTCTCTCTCTCTCCTCCTCTCTCCCACCCCACAGCCGAGGCAGACTTTTTGTCATGGTCAGGGCTCCGGCAGCTCCCTCTCACTCAGGGGGACTGTGATTAACTGAAACGAGGACCACACAAGTGGAGTTGGCCTTGTCTGGTGAAAGACAGCGCTTCCTGAAGGGTGAATCTGTTGAAAGAGGACAGCAGTGGCTTGGAAAGACAACGTGCCAGAGGAACTGTGGTCTAGGAGTTCACAAAGAACTAATGAAAACGACACCTTTTCTTGGTGACGTACTTTGGCCTTAATGTAATGAGACACGATAATCACCTTCCACAGCGCTGACAGGGACAGGTGAAGGATTGAGAGGTAGAGGAAGGATTGAGAGGTAGAGGAAGGATTGAGAGGTAGAGGAAGGATTGAGAGGTAGAGAAAGGATTGAGAGGTAGAGAAAGGATTGAGAGGTAGAGGAAGGATTGAGAGGTAGAGAAAGGATTGAGAGGTAGGATTCAGAGGTAGAGGAAGGAGGAGAGGTTAGAGGAAGGGTTTGAGAGGTAGAGAAAGGATTGAGAGGCGGGGACTGAGGAAAAGGCGGGATGGGGAAGGGGAGGATTGAGGGGGGGCAGGATGGGGGAGGCGGATTGAAGGGAGGTAGGTTGAGGGGGAGGTGGTTAGGGGATGCAGGATTGAGGGGGAGGTTGATTGAGGGGGAGGCGGATTGAGGGGGGCAGGGTTGAGGGGGGCAGGATTGGGGGGATGCAAGGATTGAGGGGATGAGGATTTAGGGGGAGCAGGATTGAGGGGAGGAAGGGTTAGAGGTAGAGGCAAGTTGAGGGGAGGCAAGATTGAGAGGTAAAGGAAAGGGTTTGGAAGTAGAGGAAGGTTGGGGAGGTTTGAAGAAGGATTGAGGTAGAGGGAGGGTTGAGGGAGAAGGCGGGATTGAGGGGAGCGGGTTGAGGAGAGGCGGGATTGAGGGAGACGGCGGGATTGAGGGAGAGGCGGGATTGAGGGAGAGGCGGGATTGAGGGAGAGGCGGGATTGAGGGAGAGGCGGGATTGAGGGAGAGGCGGGATTGAGGGAGAGGCAGGATTGAGGGACCAAGACGTCAATGTCAAAGGCTGGACAGGCAGTGTGCTGGCTGAAGGAGTCACGTGACTGCTGGCTCCAGACAGAGAGACAGACAGACAGACAGACAGACACACAGACACACAGACAGACAGACAGACAGAGAGACCCACGTGGAGATGGATGGGTTCATGGCACCTCAACCCCAGTCTTGGGACGGCGTCTAATCCAAATCCAAACTTGTCCTGATGGCTTCCGAAGAATAGAACTGTCTGATATAACATAGCATGACATACGATCATCATCATCATCATCACCATCATCATCATCATCATCATCATCATCATCATCATCATCATCATCATCATCACCACCACCATCACCATCATCACCACCACCACCATCACCATCATTATCGCCGCCGTCGTCATCAACATCATCACCACCATCATCTCACCATCGTCGTCGTCACCACCATCATCACCATCGTCGTCGTCGTCATCATTCATCATCATCATCATCATCATCTCATTCATCCTCTTGTCATGATTGTTACTATTAAGGTTGCCATCATCTTTAACCTTCTCTCTGTCTCCTGTGTCTCTGTCTGTCTGTCTGTATGTCTGTCTGTCTGTCTGTCTCTCTCTCTCTCTCTCTCTCTCTCTCTGTCCTCTCTCTCTTTCTCTGCCTCTCTCTGTGTCTCCGTCTGTCTGTCTGTCTGTCTGTCTGTCTGTCTGTCTGTCTGTCTGTCTGTCTGTCTGTCTCTCTCTCTCTCTCTCTCTCTCTCTCTCTCTCTCTCTCTCTCTCTTTCTCTGCCTCTCTCTGTGTCTCTGTCTGCCTGTCTGTCTGTCGGTCTCTCTCTCTCTCTCTCTCTCTCTCTCTCTCTCTCTCCTCTCTCTCTCTCTCTCTCTCTCTCTCTCTCTCTCTCTCTCTCTCTCTCTCTCTCTCTTCTCTCTCTGCATGGTGTAAAGAAGCCATATGCTTATCCATTTACTCTCAATAAACATTTCTAGTTCGAGTCCGAATTTTCTCTCTCTCTCTCTCTCTCTCTCTCTCTCTCTCTCTCTCTCTCTCTCTCTCTCTCTCTCTCTCTCCTCTCTCTCTCTCTCTCTCTCTCTCTCTCTCTCTCTTTTCTCTCTCTCTCCCATCTCTCTCTCTCTCCCTCTCTTTCTCTCTCTCTCCCATCTCTCTCTCTCTCCTCTCTTTCTCTCTCTCTCCCCCCTCTCTCTCTCTCTCCCTCTCTCTATCCCCCTCTCTCTCTCTCTGAAAAAAGATTCACAGTAACTGAGACACAACAGTGGTGATGTATAACGCATTAGCAATGTCAGGCTAATCACTAAAGGAGTCTTGTCAAACTAATGATAAAGAGAAGCCAACTCTCTGACCTCTCTCTGTGAAACCAATGCTGAACAGGATCCTCCCACTTTCTCCCTGTGAATGCTTTAATCCTGTCGTTAACAGGTAAAGAGGCAGATGAAGTAGGGTAAAAACTCTTTCTTGAAAATTTAACTGCATTTTTTGGACAGAGTTACTGATAGGGGCTACTTTGTTCTGTGGAAGGGACAGCTGTGTGACGTCAAGGCTGACAGATGAAAGGCTTCTTCCTCCTCCTCCTCCTCCCGTCCTTCTCCTCCTCCTCCTCCTCCCGTCCTTCTCCTCCTCTTTCTTCCCATTTCCCTGTTACGCTATCTAACAATAACTGCTAATTCAGCCTATTTTCCTTCACCTGCATACGTCCACTTTCTGTCAGAAAAGCCAGCCATAAGCCAGGAATGCCAGCTGTAGGAAGAAGCCAAGACTGCTGATATCAGTCAGCCCAGGTGTCGTTCTCCTGCTGCTAGCTTTCAGATTGTGAACACAGCTGGCACAGGATGTGAACACACCTGGCACAGAATGTGAACACAGCTGGCACAGGATGTGAACACAGCTGACACAGGATGTGAACACACCTGGCACAGAATGTGAACACAGCTGGCACAGGATGTGAACACACCTGACACAGGATGTGAACACAGCTGGCACAGGATGTGAACACAGCTGGCACAGGATGTGAACACACCTGGCACACGATGTGAACACACCTGGCACAGGATGTGAACACAACACAACATGTGAGGGGGACGGGATAGCCTGGTGGTTAGAGTGATGCATTTGTGATCTGCTGACCCGGGTCGATTCCCGTTCAAGAGGATGTTTCCTCTGGAGTTAACATCAGTGCAGACTCCGCTCTCCCCAAAAGTCCTTCGCCTGAGACTGTAAACCGAGGCCCCGTGTGCTAACGCACGCAGAACATCTTGCGCACACGTTAAAACCTGTTCCGCTTTTCGGAAGGGTAGGCCATTGTGTGCCGGTTGGAACAGATGACAAAATTGACAAAACTGCATTCACACGGGGACTGGATGAAAAAAGCACATGCGTGCTTATTCCATTATCTTCGAAATAAAAGAATGTTTAAAAACCGGCTGGCACAGGAGTGAGGACCCCGACAGAGGTGGAGTGTGTGGCCTGATTACCGGACACAGTGCACACCACACACCACAGCCCTGACAGACCACAGCCCTGACAGACAGACCACAGCCCTGACAGACCACAGCACTGACAGACAGACCACAGCACTGACAGACAGACCACAACACTGACAGACAGACCACAGCACTGACAGACCACAGCACTGACAGACAGACCACAGCCCTGACACACCACAGCACTGACACACCACAGCACTGACACACCACAGCACTGACACACCACAGCACTGACACACCACAGCACTGACAGATAACACAGCACTGACAGACCACAGCACTGACAGATAACACAGCACTGACAGACCACAGACAGACCACAGCACTGACAGACAGACCACAGCACTGACAGACAGACCACAGCACTGACAGACAGACCACAGCACTGACAGACAGACCACAGCACTGACAGACAGACCACAGCACTGACAGACAGACCACAGCCCTGACACAGACCACAGCACTGACAGACAGACCACAGCACTGACAGACAGACCACAGCACTGACAGACCACAGCACTGACAGACCACAGCATTGACAGACCACAGCCCTGACAGACCACAGCACTGACAGACCACAGCACTGACAGACCACAGCACTGACAGACCACAGCCCTGACAGACAGACCACAGCACTGACAGACAGACCACAGCACTGACAGACCACAGCACTGACAGACCACAGCCCTGACAGACAGACCACAGCACTGACACAGACCACAGCACTGACAGACCACAGCACTGACAGACCACAGCACAGACAGACCACAGCACTGACACAGACCACAGCACTGACAGACCACAGCACAGACAGACCACAGCACTGACACAGACCACAGCACTGACAGACAGACCACAACACTGACAGACCACAGCACTGACACACCACAGCACTGACACAGACCAGAGCACTGACAGACCACAGCACTGACACACCACAGCACTGACACACCACAGCACTGACACACCACAGCACTGACAGACCACAGCACTGACAGACAGACCACAACACTGACAGACCACAGCACTGACACACCACAGCACTGACAGACCACAGCACTGACAGACAGACCACAACACTGACAGACCACAGCACTGACACACCACAGCACTGACACACCACAGCACTGACACACCACAGCACTGACACACCACAGCCTAACGAGAACGGAGACCAGTCAGGCAGGGAAACAGAGGGTGGTGGTTGTGGGTAGCGGAGGGGCCGGCTAGAGAGAAGGGCGGTGTCTGTCCTCTGCTCGGGCAGTCCCCTCTGCTGGCCGCTGACCAGTCCCTGACCTGGGCCCGCTGTGTTCTGGCGGAATGGACCATGACGTCATCCTGCCTTCGGCTCTGTCAGAGAGGATGACGTCATACTCCTCTCTGTCAGAGAGGGTGACATCATGCTTCTTCCTTGCTCGGAGAGGATGACGTCATACAGCGAGGAAGGAGGGAGGATGACGTCATGCCTCCTTCCTCGGTCAGAGAGGATGACGTCACAGTTCTTCCTTCCTCGGAGATATGCATAGTAGTTAAAATCGTACAACTCTTAACACTGTCTTGTCAGTCTCCCTTACGTCACCCAGACTTGTGTGAGCATGTTGGCTCCTCTTCATTGATTGGGTTGATGATGGTACCGTCTCCGATCCCTAAGATTCCGAATCCTTTGGGGCGCCTTCGAAGCTTTGTCAACCACCTTTCTCCAGTCCTCGCGTCTCTCAGCCGCTCTCAGGGTGTCTCTCAGCTCCATGTCTGTCCACCCTCGAATGTTGTCCTCCCATCTCTTCCTTTGTCTGCCTCTTCTTCTTCCTCCCCTCACTGTGCCTTGCAGGATTGTCTTAGCAAGACCAGAGGAGCGTGTGACATGACCAAACCACTCAGTTTTCGTTGTCTTGTGAGTGTTTGAAGGTCTGTATAGGGCCCGATTTCATTGCGATGCGTCTATTGACTTCTTCATTCGTGATGTGGTCTTTGTATGAGATACCTAAGAATCTTCGGAAGCACATCATTTCTACAACTCTTATTCTTCTCTCTAAGTCCGCTGTGAGGGTCCATGATTCACATGCCTATAAGAAGATTGACATGACCAGAGAGCGCATCAGTCTGATTTTGGAACTGATGGCGATTTTTCTGTTGCTCCAGATGGGTTTGAGCTTGGTCACTGCGGCTGTGGTCTGGGCAAGTCTTGACAGCATTTCTGGTTTTGATCCCTCGTCTGTAACGGTAGATCCCAGATATTTGAATTTGTGAACATTTTCAAGTTTCTGGTCTTTGATTTTGATTTCTGATATGAAGTTGTTAAGTCAGATAGCTCCACTGGGACCATAATACAATCAACCCAATCCTCTTCACTGAAGTTGACAGAGGAGTGAGAAGAATCTGTGATCCTGACTGTGTTCCCCTCTGAACACAGCTCTTCACAGTGGAAACACTAGAAACACTGTTGTCATGAGAACTGCTGGTGTCATGTGCGCACCTCTGTAAACAAGGCTGACAGTGGAGACGGCAGAGTGACTGGTGTCATGTGCACACCTCTGTCAACAAGGCTGACAGTGGAGACGGCAGAGTGACTGGTGTCATGTGCACACCTCTGTCAACAAGGCTGACAGTGGAGACGGCAGAGTGACTGTGTCAGTGACTCTGTACAAGGTGACAGTGGAGACGCAGAGTGATGTGTCATGTGCACACCTCTGTCAACAAGGCTGACAGTGGAGACGGCAGAGTGACTGGTGTCATGTGCACACCTCTGTCAACAAGGCTGACAGTGGAGACGGCAGAGTGACTGGTGTCATGTGCACACCTCTGTCAACAAGG
>CM054136.1:90996756-91001756 GCA_028751875.1 Rapana venosa | reverse complement strand
AACTGGTAACCACGCTCGACGCTGCTTAACTTGGCTGGGGGAAAGCGAGTGCTCCGACCACTGAGCTATCCCGTCCCCTATCTGTAGTCACGGTAAACAGAGAGAGAAATGCTGAACACACCAGCGGATGCTTAACATAGATAGATAGATAGATAGATAGATAGATAGATAGATAGATAGATAGATAGATAGATAGATAGATAGATAGATGGATAGATGGATAGATAGATGGATAGATGGATAGATAGATAGATAGATAGATAGATAGATAGATAGATAGAACCAACCAACCAACCAACCAGCCAACCAACCAACCAGCCAACCAAACAGCCAACCAACCAACCAAACAGCCAACCAACCAACCAGCCAACCAACCGACCAAAAATGTTACCCCCAATACCAATTAACCAACCCAGTAATCAAGCAATCCGCCAGAAGAAACCCAAACCAAACTCCACTTCCAGCAGTGGTAGCATTAAACAGATGATGGAAGAGAGGGAGGGTGTGTTGTGTCGTTAACTGGCTCTTGTCGTGAAGTGGGCACACTGAAGGGAAATAAGATCTCCTCCCCTGGTTTGCAAACTTCTTGTGAACACTTCTGTACTTAGAAAGGGAGTACTAGTGTTAAGTTCGCAGTCTTAAATGAGTTCTTGTGTATTCAATAATCATATTATATGATTTTTGGCGTTATGTTGGGCCGTGCTGTCATCTTCGAAAAGAAAGAGCGATCTGCTAAGCAGTTTGAAAATAACGTCCACTTACTTTTTGACCAGGTTTGCGCGGTTGAACATCTTAATCCACTTAGGGACAAAGAACCACTTAGCGACATGACACACACACACACACACACACACACACACACACACACACCATGGGGACGGCAGCGTAGCCAGCATGTAGTAGGGAAAGACATGGCACAATACCGGCAATACAAAGCACAGACCACTACTAACTGCCTGCTTAGGAGGAGGGGGGGGGGGGGGGGGGTAGGAGAGGGGGGGGGGGTAGTTGATTGACACACGGTGCTCTTACAGCCAGGGCAAGGGGGGGGGGGGGGGGGGGCACTGGGCGTTCTCAGCTGTTGGAAGGGCCGGGCCTGACTTCTTTGGTGTGTGGAGGATCACGCAATGCAGCGTTTGGAAATACCCTGCAGCAGTAGGCCTAGCTGGTGGATGTTCTCTCTCTCTCTGCATCTCTGTCTGCATCTCTGTCTGCCTGTCTCTGTCTGTCTCTGTCTCTCTCTCTATCTCTCTGTCTGTCTCTCTGTCTCTCTGGCTGTCTCTGTCTCTCTGTCTGTCTCTGTCTCTCTCTCTCTGTATCTCTGTCTGTCTCTGTCTGTCTCTGTCTCTCTGTCTGTCTCGCTGTCTCTCTGTCCCTGTCTTTATCTCTATGTCAGTCTCTCTCTCTCTCTTTCTCTCTGGGGGACTGGATCTTAGAAAAAAGCACATGGGTGCTTATTTATTATACTTGAAATAAAAGAATTTGTCCTTGTCATTGTTATCTCTCTCTCCTCTCTCTCTCCTCTCTCTCTCTCCTCTCTCTCTCTCTCTCTCCTCTCTCTCTCTCCTCTCTCTCTCCTCTCTCTCTCTCTCTCTCTCTCTCTCTCTCTCTCTCTCTCTCTCTCTCTGACTGTTTTCTATTTTTAATATCTACTTTAAAATGTTCATGGTCTCCTTTTCACATATCTATTCTAAAGACGTAATAGATATTTTTAATTCCTGTTGTCTGTTTTAGATGCTTCGAGTATATGTTTTAAATGTTTCCTGTCTGTTTGAAATGTTTCCTGTCTGTTTTAAATGTTTCCTGTCTGTTTTAAACGCTTCCACAACCGATTATTGTTGTTCTGTATGTTCATGCCTGCTTGAAGCGTCCATGCAGCATAGTAGTAGTAGTAGCAGCAGCAGCAGGGGCAGCAGGGGTATACATGAGAATGCTTTGTATGTCTAGTCTTTTCTTTGCACGCGCATTTGTGGACGGGGAGGGGGGAGGGGGGTGGATGGCCAGGGCATTGACCACGTGACCTGCAGCAATCTGTCAGCGTTGTTCTGACTCCACTTTGGAGCTGTCTCTTTGAGAGTTTTCTCCTTTGACTTTGCAGTGCTTCTTCTGCCATTTCCCTGCAAGCCCATGGCACGAAAGTGTAAACTATGCCACTATGTGCCAACACAGCACACCATAAACCGTGGCATTATGTGCCAACACAAGACACCATGAACCAATGTTTTATCTGCCAACATAGCACACCCTGCGTCATTGTAAGGATGGTGGAGGGTTGTTTACACTTTGTATGTCTGTTTACAACCCTTCTGTTATCTCCCAGCTTATCACGTGTGTCTGCTTTATGCTGTTCCCATATGTGTGAACTGTCGTGCCCCTGTTAAGCCAGCCATTTCTATTGAGCACCACACTAGTTTACATTGCCACACTAGTTGACATTGCCACACTAGTTTACATTGCCACACTAGTTTACATTGCCACACACGTTTACATTGCCACACTAGTTGACATTGCCACACTAGTTGACATTGCCACACTAGTTTACATTGCCACACTAGTTTACATTGCCACACTAGTTTACATTGCCACACTAGTTTACATTGCCACACTAGTTGACATTGCCACACTAGTTTACATTGCCACACTAGTTGACATTGCCACACTAGTTTACATTGCCACACTAGTTGACATTGCCACACTAGTTTACATTGCCAAAATAGTTGACATTGCCACACTAGTTTACATTGCCACACTAGTTGACATTGCCACACTAGTTGACATTGCCACACTAGTTTACATTGCCACACTAGTTTACATTGCCACACTAGTTTACATTGCCACACACGTTTACATTGCCACACTAGTTTACATTGCCACACTAGTTTACATTGCCACACTAGTTGACATTGCCACACTAGTTGACATTGCCACACTAGTTGACATTGCCACACTAGTTGACATTGCCACACTAGTTTACATTGCCACACTAGTTTACATTGCCACACTAGTTTACATTGCCACACTAGTTTACACTGCCACACTAGTTTACATTGCCACACTAGTTTACATTGCCACACTAGTTGACATTGCCACACTAGTTTACATTGCCACACTAGTTTACATTGCCACACTAGTTTACATTGCCACACTAGTTTACACTGCTTCATGTCCGTTTCAAAATCATCCCACTGGCTTGGGCTCTTTATCGTTTGTTTGTTTGTTTGGTTTGATTCACATGCTTTCATTCTGAAACCATCACACCCGTCTCTATAAAAAAAATCTGTTATCTGCATGTTCCAAGTCATCCACATCTGTCTGTTTCGAATGACTTTATCTCAGATTTTTGTGCGGAGATTTTGCCAGAGGCAAACACTGTTGGCTGACTAAGCTATCAAGAAAAAAGTGTGTGGCTATGAACACGTAGTCTGCCCCTGTAACCCAGAGACTGGCACTCTGACAAGGAGTGGAGTTTTCTGGGAGCTAGCTGTGAAAAAACAGCCCAGGTCTGGATTGCAATCAGAGACCTCTCATTTTCTGCATGGCTGCTTATCTGTAATGTGATGTCCTACATCTTAAGACAGGAGGAGGGGGAAGAGGTGAGGAAGGAGAGGGGGGTTGGGAAGGGGGGGGGGGGGGAGGTTGGCACACAGCCCATAATCGCTGCCAGTGAAGTCCCCCTTCTACAGCCCCTCCCTAGCCCTTAGGACACTAGCAGCTGTACACATCCACACCCCAGTCTTACTTTCAATGGTGGTGGTGGTGCTGCTGCTGCTGGTGCTGTTTTTGTTGCTGTTGTTGTTGTTGTTGTTGTTGCCGCTGTTGCAGTTGTTGTCCTCGTTGCTGTTAATGGTATTGTGTTTGTTTATTTTTCGCTGCTGTATGTCTTTCTTTCTGTCACTGAAATAAGGTCAACGATGTGGAGGTGTGCATGCTTCATTCATTATTCATGTGTTATTTCGTAAATTCGTGTAGTCATTCGTTCATTCATTCATTCATTCATCTTTTTTGTTATCATCATCATTATCATCATTCTTCTTCTCAGCATCACCATATTACTTTGCTCAAAGATCATCCTCCCTTATCTTGTTCTCTTGCGCGACCATCTCCTGCATCTCCTGCATCTCCTCCTTCTCCTGCTTCTCCTCCATCTCCTCCATCTCCTCCATCTCCCCCATCTCCTCCTTGTCCTCATCTCCTCCATCTCTTCCATCTCCTCCTTCTCCTCCATCTCCTAGATCTCTCCTTCTCTTCCATCTCTTACATTTGCTCCTCTCCTCCTCCTACTCCTCCTCCCATTCTGTTTTCCTTCCTGACAGTTTTCTTTTCTTTGTCGTTTTTTTTTTTATATTGGTATAGGGACCTGCCGGCACTTTCATTGATTACATTAATTCAGATTCTCATGGTCGCCATTGTGGAAAACTTGCTGCTGACTTCCCCGTGTCTTTGGACACAACACGAGCTGGAACAAGCAGACCATGACAGAGAAGCCAGATTTCAGCACCTCTTTATATCGCCAAATGGCATTTTCAATTCTGAGTTTTCCTTGTCGGTGATGTGATCTCTGTACGAAATGCCAAGAAGTTTGCGAAAGCTTCTCATCTCCATTGTCTGTATCCTTCTTTCAATGTTAGTTGTTATAGTCCATATTAATTTCACATGCATACAAAAATATGGACATGATCAGGGAACACATCAGACTGATCTTGAAGCTGGTGGCGATGTTCTTGTCTTCCTGAGGACTTTCATGTTTGTCATTGCTGGGCTATCCTGGAGAGACTTTCAGGTTTTCATCCTTCATCTGATTCTATGGCTCCCCGATATTTAGAGCTATGGACAGTCTCGATTTTCTTGATGTATGTATAATGTCAGTGCTGATGCCATTGGCACTTTTGTCATCAGCTGGTTTTTCTCTGCACTGATCTGCATGCCATATGCCAAAGAGGCTTCATCAAGATGATTTATTAAATTCATCAGATCAACTAACAAACAAAAGAGGCCTTACC
>CM054136.1:90984256-90991756 GCA_028751875.1 Rapana venosa | reverse complement strand
GAGTGGGGGGGGGGGGGAGGGGTGGGGAGGGGCAGACAACTGCACACACTTCAGCCCTCAACAGTTAGCCCTGGAGAGCTGGGCCTATCGATTAAAAACATCTCCACACGGTCTCTCTTTGCACTGGGGTGTGTGTGTGTGTGTGTGTGTGTGTGTGTGTGTGTGTGTGTGTGTGTGTGTGTGTGTGTGTGTGTGTGTGTGTGTGTGTGTGTGTGTGTGTGTTACAGAAGAGAGAGAGAGATATAGGGATATGATGATGATGATGATGATGATGATGGTGATGATGATGATGATGATGATGATGATGATGATGATGATGATGATGATGATGATGATGATGATGATGATGATGATGATGATGATGATGATGATGATGATGATTGTTACACAGAGAGAGGGAGATGAAGAGGAGGAGAAGGAGAGCAGCAGGAGGAGGAGGATGACGACGACGATGACGAAGACGAAGACGACCATAATCTTTATTTCCAAGGGAAGCAGATAAGCATTTACATATTTATTTCATCACACGGAGAGAGAATGAGGATAGAGAGAGAGAGAGAGAGAGAGAGAGAGAGAGAGAGAGAGAGAGAGAGAGAGAGAGAGAGAGAATGAGGGATAGAGAGAGAGAGAGAAAATACGTTCGTGAATCAAAGAAGGAAGGAAGAAAGGAAAAAGGTAAAGATCTTTAATGCGCGAACACAAAGAACACAGGCCACGCCTAGTTTTCTAATATCTCGTTGTAAAGAGGCATTATTATGTCAAAACAACCATGCAATATAAAACAGAGTGAACAAAACACAATGCTACATACAGCAACACAAAACTACACACACACACACACACACACAAACACTCACGCATACCCACACATACACACACGTACAACACGCGCGTGCGTGCGCGCGCACACACACACAACACACGCACGCACAAACATACACACACACACGCGCGCGCACACACACACACACACACACACACACCACACACACACACGCACACACTTAGAAGGAATAAAGCAAATCATGGGACAGAGTTACAGCTGTACTTTAAAAATGCATGTAATTGTAAAGTACAGATTAGGTGTTCGCATAACCTATGTGGTCGTTGGGAAGCGAGGCATCAGAGACCTCACTTCTCCAGGGACCAGCATATTGAGGGCGGCACCCATCTCCTCTCCCTCGCTGCTTTACCTTCCCTGACCCTAAAGAGGGCAGGTACCCATTTACAGCTGGGTGAACATGGGGATTGTTCTGAAGGTTCACTCCTGGAACATTCCAAAAGTGTGTGCTTGTGTTTAAAGGTGTAGTAAGGAATGAGTACTTAGCTAACATATAGGAGAAGTGGTTCATACACACAGGCTTAACTGAGAAAGCTGAGCTTGTTTTGTGCTGATTATTAACAACTTCTTTCTCTAAAGAGAGTATAAACATTCATCGGTTGTGATAGGCAGGACGGGTGTTCTTCAGCGAGAAGGGGAGGGGCAGGGGGAATAGACAGACAGACACACAGACAGACAGGCAGACAAACAGACAGAGGCAAACAGAGATTGATGTAGGCAAGCGGTTTACTTTCTAACTCCTAATTACAGGGCAACACTTCTGTCCAGGGGCAACGTAGCAGGAAGGGGGGGGGTGCAACAAATGCAACAGAAAGTCATTCCTGGAGCCATGATGGATGGGCAGAAGCCTCCTCACCGCCAACTGCTGCCCTTCACAACTGTCACCTCCCCCCCTCAAGTCTGCTTCTCCCCTCACCTCACCACTGGGAAGGCCCTTGTCCCTGTCTTGGGGCACACTTGATGTACAGCAGCAAGCCTTGCAGCCTTCCATAACCTTGAGGATTTCTCCTTCATTGAGCACAGGACAGGTGTTGCCTGATCCTCACACTGACACGTGACACAATGACCACAGCTCCCTGTCCAGAGCTGGCCTTTTGAGGTGTGGATGGACAGCGGTCTGTGGGCAGCCAGGATAGGCTACATCACGTAGTGCACTGACAGCCAGGATACATTCTGTGTACAGCCAGGATACATTCTGTGTACAGCCAGGATACATTCTGTGTACAGCCAGGATACATTCTGTGTACTGTCAGCCAGGATACACTCTATGTACAGCCAGGATACATTCTGTGTACTGTCAGCCAGGATACATTCTGTGTACAGCCAGGATACATTATGTGTACTGACAGCCAGGATACATTATGTGTACAGCCAGGATACATTCTGTGTACTGACAGCCAGGATACATTCTGTGTACTGACAGCCAGGATACATTCTGTGTAATGACAGCCAGGATACATTCTGTGTAATGACAGCCAGGATACATTATGTGTAATGACAGCCAGGATACATTATGTGTACTGTTAGCCAGAATACAGCCCTTGATTTGCAATTTATATCCACAGCCTTATATATACATTATATTATATTATATTATATTATATATCCATTATATTATATTATTATTTATATCCATATTCAGGATCAGAAAAAGAGCTTGCCAGCCTAACAGAACACTTGAATAAGGCCTCCAAAACATACGGCATGGAAATCAGTGCAGAGAAGACCAAACTGATGACTAATAACACCAACGGCATTAGCACTGATATCAGGGTTAATGACCAGAAGCTGGAAACAGTTCAAAGCTTCAAGTACCTGGGAGCCATTGTATCAGACCAGGGATCCAAGCCAGAAGTAGTATGCAGGACTGCACAGACAATAACAGCTTTGTCAAAACTAAACACCATCTGGAGAGATAAAAATATCTCACTTATCTCCAAGATCAGACTAATGCGCTCCCTTGTCATATCCATATTTCTGTATGCATGTGAATCATGGACACTGACTGCAGATTTGGAGAGAAGAGTACAGGCGGTGGAGATGAGATGCTTTCGGAGACTCCTTGGCATCTCCTACAAAGACCACATAAGCAACGAAAGCGTGCATAACAGAATCCAGCAAACCATTGGACCCTATGAGAACCTTCTAACGATCGTGAAAAAGCGTAAACTTAAATGGTATGGGCATGTCACAAGATCCAAAGGACTTGCAAAGACAGTTTTACAAGGCACTGTCCAAGGAGGAAGAAGAAGAGGCAGACCAAGGAAGAGCTGGGAGGATAACGTCAGCGAATGGACAGGCCTAGAACTCAACAAAACCCTGAGAAAGGCAGAACAGAGAGAGGAATGGAGGGAACTGGCTGTTGAGTCTTTGAGGGTGCCCCCACGGTCGTCAGACTACGGGACAGATAGATAGATAGATAGATCCACAGCCTTCTCTTCCTTTTCCCCCTCCTCCTATGCCATGTGTTTTTTCCCTCTGTCTGTCTGCATTTTGTCTCCTCTTTCTGTCTGTTCTGCTCTCTGCCTCGGTCTGTCTGTCTGTCGGTCTGTCTGTCTGCTGTCTGCCTGTTTTAGTTTCCAACGCTCTTTCTTTCTCTTGCTTTCTCTCTGAATGATAAACTGTCAGCATCACAACAAGCCTAGAAATGTGATGTGTTCTGGCCAGTGATGTATTCTGGCCGGTGATGTATTCTGGCCAGTGATGTATTCTGGCCGGTGATGTATTCTGGCCAGTGATGTATTCTGGCCAGTGATGTATTCTGGCCGGTGTGCCCTCACCATGTGATGTATTCTGGCCAGTGTGCCCTCACCATGTGATGTATTCTGGCCAGTGTGCCCTCACCATGTGATGTATTCTGGCCAGTGATGTATTCTGGCCAGTGTGCCCTCACCATGTCATGTATTCTGGCCAGTGTGCCCTCACCATGTGATGTATTCTGGCCAGTGTGCCCTCACCATGTGATGTATTCTGGCCAGTGATGTATTCTGGCCAGTAATGTATTCTGGCCAGTGATGTATTCTGGCCAGTGTGCTCTCACCATGCGATGTGTTTCTTCTTTCTTTCCTTCTTTTTTTCCGACTTTCATTCATTGTCTCTCCATCTTCATCCCCGTCTACTGCTTTCCCCTCCCTCTGCCTTCTCTTGTTCCTCCTTCTGTCTCTTTCTGTTTCTCTTTATTTCGTTGTTCATTACAAAACAACTAGCCTTAGGCTGTGACCAAGAACAGAAAAATGAGTGTGATGTCTGCAAATCACGTGACCAAGTAAACGGCAATAGCCATCCATCACTGGCTGATGTGACATTGCTGGCTGTCTGGATGTTCAGCCAGAGATCTTCACGGCTTCAGCCAGAGATCTTCACGGCTTCAGGCACAGATCTTCACGGCTTCAGACACAGATCTTCACGGCTTCAGGCACAGATCTTCACGGCTTCAGGCACAGATCTTCACGGCTTCAGTCATAGATCTTCACGGCTTCAGTCAGAGACAGCGCACGTTTTCTCAAATATGGTTATAGCTTCAGGCAGAATCAAGCACAGCAGTCAATGAATGTAGAATCAGACCAGAGAGAGAATGTCCCTGTTATCTATATCGACATAGTAATAAGGGAATTGCAAATAAGACAATAACGTCTGTTGTCTGTTTTCTTTTAGGAAACACGTTGATATCTGTGACGTGGTTTGGGGTGTTGGCTGGTTAGCAGTTTTCTGTTTTGTTTTTGTGATTTTGTTGTTGTTGCTGTTGTCGTTTTTCTTTGTTTTTTAGGGGAAGAGGGGGTTGCTGTAGCCCCCTGCAACGGAATACAAAATGGCAATGTGGCGCTTCAACGCTCAGCAGCAGCAGCAGTTTATTGCTTGTTGATGTTATGGATAAAGATGTTAACAGCATCCCATTAGAAGTGAAAACACCACTTCAGTGCAGGACTTGGCCTTGCCTGGCAGCTTTGTTCGCCGTTGATGTCAGCAAAGGATCGACACCTGGGTCACCATGTTTTTTGTTTTACTTTGAAATGCTTTGCTGAGTCTGTCTTCAACCCCGGCAAGCTCTTAGCAGAGCACCCTGTACTCTACATGACAGGAGAGCATCCTTCCAGGCTGGAGTGTAGCTACCAATGTGTCGAGCTAGCTGAAATAGCCATACACACAGACGTCTCTTCCAGTGTGTGCTTAAGGGTCACAGTCATCCCCAGGTGTCAGCCTAAAACGGCGTGTGTGTCTGGAGGAGCTCCAGGGTGTTAAGGTAGGGAACACCCAACAACAACAACAACAACAACAACAACAACAATAATAATAATAATATAAGCCCTCTCACATAGTTAACGTCAATAGCAAAGAAGACTGTTGGCGCCAGCCACATTCTTGTCCCTGACGTGATGAGTGTTGTCCCTGATGTTGTTAAAAGTGTCCCTGATGTGATGAGTGTGGACCCTGATGTTGTTAATAGTGTCCCTGATGTGATGAGTGTTTATTTATTTATTTATTTATTTATACCACTTTAAGTCACGAGATTTCTCTGCGTGAAATTCGGGCTGCTCTCCCCGGGGAGAGCACGTCGCCACAAGAGCAGCGCCACCCTTTTTTTTTTTTTTTTTTTTTTTTTTTTGGCTGCAAAATGTATTTCTTTCCCCATCGAGGGCTTTTTTTTAAGAATTTTGCCAGGGGCAACCCCTTGTTGCCCGGGGGTTTTTTTTCGTGCGCGCTTAATTTCTGTAACACACGGGGCTCGGTTTTTTTTTACCCAAAGATAGCGCCCGACCCCATCTGGTTAATGGATGGGGGAAAAATTTCGGGCCCCCGCGGGATACGAAACCCCGGGCTTTTCGCTTTTAGACAGGGCGTTTCCTCTGACCACCGTCCATGTCGGTGTTTGTCCTGATGTTGTTTTGTGTCCCCGATGTGATGAGGTTGTCCCCGGTGTTGTTTTTTTAGGTCCCTGATGTGTGGTGTTGTCCCCGATGTTGTTTATAGTGTCCCTGTGGATGGGGGTTGACCTGTGTTGTTAATAGTGTCTGATGTGATGGTGTTGTCCCTGTGTTGTTTTGTGTCCTGATGTGATGATGTTGTCCCTGATGGGTTTTTAATGTGTCCCCGAGTGAGAGGTTTTCCCTGAGTTGTTAATAGTGTCCCTGTGTGATGGGTGTTGTCCGAGTTGTTAAATAGTGTCCCTGATGTGATGGGTGTTGTCCCTGAGTTGTTAATGTGTCCCTGAGTGATGGGTGTTGTCCTGATTTGTTTTGTGTCTGATGTGAGGGTGTTGACCCCGTTTTGTTAATAGTGTCCCCGCTGTGATGAGTGTTGTCCCCGATGTTTTAAATGGTGTCCTGGTGTTTTTAATAGTGTCCCCGATGTGATGGGGGGTTGACCCTGTGTTGTTAATGTGTCCCCGATGTTGTTAAAAGTGTCCCCGGGTTGTTAATAGTGCCCCGATGTGATGGGGTTGACCGATGTTGTTAATAGTGTCCCTGATGTTTATGAGTGTTGACCCCGATGTTGTTTTAGTGTCCCTAATGTTGTTAATAGTGTCCCTGATGTGATGAGTGTTGACCCTGATGTTGTTTATAGTGTCCCTGATGTTGTTAATAGTGTCCCTGATGTGATGAGTGTTGACCCTGATGTTGTTAATAGTGTCCCTGATGTGATGGGTGTTGACCCTGATGTTGTTAATAGTGTCCCTGATATGATGGGTGTTGACCCTGATGTTGTTAATAGTGTCCCTGATGTTGTTAATAGTGTCCCTGATGTGATGAGTGTTGACCCCCATGTTTTTTAGTGTCCCTGATGTTTTTATAGTGTCCCTGATGTGGGGGTTGACCCCGATGTTGTTTATAGTTCCCTGATGTGTGAGTGTTGACCCCGATGTGTTTATAGTGTCCCCCAGTGATGAGTGTTTTCCCCGATGTTGTTAATAGTGTCCCCGAGTGATGGGTTTGACCCGTGTTGTTATAGTGTCCCTGATGTGATGGTGTTGTCCCTGTTTGTTTATAGTGTCCCTGATGGTGGGTGTTGACCCGATGTTGTTGAAGTGTCCCTGTTGTGGGTGTTGCCCGGTTGTTTTTTAAGTGTCCCTGATGTGAGGGTGTTGTCCCCGATGTTTTTATGTGTCCCCGATGTGATGGGGGTTGGGCCTGATGTTGTTTATAGTGTCCCGATGTGATGGTGTTGACCCCGATGTTTAAATGGTGTCCCCGAGTGTGAGTGGCCCCGAGTTGTTAATGTGTCCTGTGTTGTTTTAAAAGTGTCCGATGTGATGATGTTGTCCCCGATGTTGTTAATAGTGTCCCTGATGTTGTTAATAGTGTCCCTGATGTGATGAAATGTTGACCCTTTTATGTTGTTTTGTGTCCCCGTGTGTGTTGTTGACTGTGATGTTGTTAATAGTGTCCCTGTGTTGTAAATGGTGTCCCTGGTGTTGTAAATGTGTCCTGATGTTGTAAATGGTGTCCCTGGTGTTGTAAAAAGGTGTCCCTGATGTTGAAATGGTGTCCCTGGTGTTGTAAAAAGGTGTCCTGGTGTTTAAAAAGGGTCCCTGATGTTGTAAAAGGTGTCTTGATGTTGTAAAAGGTGTCCTGATGTTGAAATGGTGTCCCGGGCATGATGAGTTTGACCCTGATGTTGTAAATGGTGTCCCGGTGTTGAAAAGGTGTCCCCGGTGTTGTAAA
>CM054136.1:90974256-90976756 GCA_028751875.1 Rapana venosa | reverse complement strand
TGGTGGTGGTGGTGGTGGGTGGTGGTGGTGGTGGTTGTGGGTGTGAGGGTGGTGGTTGGTGGTGTGTAGTGATGGTGGTTTGGTGTAGGTGGTTTGTGGTCGGTGGTGGGTGTAGAATGTGAGTGTGAGTTGTGGAGTGGTGGTGGTTGGTCGGTGAGTGGTCTGGTGGTGGTTGATGGTGGGTGTGTGGTGGTGGATTGAGTGTCGTGCAGTTTCGTGGGGAGTAGGTGCTGGTGGTGTAGGTGTGGATGGTGGGATCTGTAGGAGTGGTCCTTTTGTTTCTTGTGGTGGTTGGCTTGTCCTGTTGTTGTTGGTCCTCTGGTTGTGGTGATGTTTGTGTTGGTAGTTCGTGGTGGTTGTGGTGTTGCGTGGTGAGTAGTGGTGGTGGTGTTCGTGTCGAGATGGTGGTGGGAGTGGTGGTGTGTGGGTGGTTGGTGGGTGATGGTGGTGGTGGTTGGTTGGTGGTCGGTGTGTGATGGTGGTGAGGTGTTGGGTTGAGGAGGTGGTAGGTGGTTGACGTTGGGTGGTGGTGGTGGTGGTGTGTCGGTGCGTCGTCGTCGTCGTTGCTGGGTTACCATCCTGAGGGTTACCCACAATATCTCCTCTATGTCACTCCTCCACTCCCCCGCAGTTAACATCAGTGCAGACTCCACTCTCCCCAAAGTCCTTCGGATGAGACCATAAACCGAGGCCCCGTGTGCGAACGCTCGCAGAACATCTTGCACACACGTTAAATCCTGTTCCGCTTTTCGTAAGAATAGGCCATTGTGTGCCGGTGGGAACAGATGACAGACTTTACAAAACCACATACACACGGGGACTGGATGTAATAAAGCACATAAGTGCTTATTCCATTATCCTCGATTAAAAGACTAAAATAAAAACGAATAAGATAAACCAATATGCCCGCTATTTGACTCTCCCACCTGCAAACACTGTCAGGCTGCAAGCACACAGGATAAGAAGCTTGTTGTATGACTGTTAAACACCTCACCTTTCAGGCAGGCATCCACACTCCAACTTCAAAGGATTTCTCTCACCTTTAATGGAGAATACGGGATGTCTATGCTAAGAGTTGTAATAACATTTGAAAGCAGGACACCAATGTGTGATAGGACTTGATACTGTTTTAACATCCAAGCTTTTGGTCGGGGCCAAACAGGGATTGTTGTTTTGATCATGTCATCATCATATTGGACATGACTGATCCTGCGAAACATTGATCTTCATCTCCAGAGAACCTCTGTCATGGTGTGGGTTTTTTTTCTCATGGGTCCTGCAGCGCGTCTAAGTCCAAGCAACAACAAACCAGGAAGCATGTTGGGGTTTGTGCTTTGGGACATGTGTCTGTGGACTCCTCCTGCCTGCCATTCACATGATTATCGTGACAGCTGATGACTGGCTCAAGGACTGTGATGGACCTGCCTGTCTGTGTGTTTTCCACACCAGCAGTCTGTTTTCTGTCTGTCTGTCTGTCTGTCTGTCTGTCTGTTTGTGTGTTTTCCACACCAGCAGTCTGTTTTCTGTCTGTCTGCCTGTCTGTCTGTCTGTCTGTCTGTCTGTGTGTTTTCCACACCAGCAGTCTGTTTTCTGTCTGTCTGCCTGCCTGTCTGTCTGTCTGTCTGTCTGTGTGTTTTCCACACCAGCAGTCTGTTTTCTGTCTGTCTGCCTGTCTGTCCTGTCTGTCTGTTGTGTTTTCCACACCAGCAGTTTGTTTTCTGTCTGTCTGCCTGTCTGTCTGTCTGTCTTTTTCTGTCTGTTTGTGTTTTTCCACACCAGCAGTCTGTTTTCTGTCTGTCTACCTGTCTGTCTGTCTGTCTGTCTGTCGTGTTTTCCACACCAGCAGTCTGTTTTCTGTCTGTCTGCCTGTCTGTCTGTCTGTCTGTCTGTCTGTTTGTGTGTTTTCCACACCAGCAGTCTGTTTTCTGTCTGTCTACCTGTCTGTCTGTCTGTCTGTCTGTGTGTTTTCCACACCAGCAGTCTGTTTTCTGTCTGTCTGCCTGTCTGTCTGTCTGTCTGTCTGTGTGTTTTCCACACCAGCAGTCTGTTTTCTGTCTGTCTGCCTGTCTGTCTGTCTGTCTGTCTGTCTGTGTGTTTTCCACACCAGCAGTCTGTTTTCTGTCTGTCTGTCTGTCTGTCTGTCTGTCGGTCGGTCTGTCTGTCTGTCTGCCTGTCTGTCTGTCTGTCTGTCTGTCTGTCTGTCTGTCCGTCTGTCTGTCTGTCTGTCTGTCTGTCTGTCTGCTGCTCAGTTGCTGGCATGTGCTGGTTTTCCCTAGTTTGAACCTGGCAGATGATGAATGCAAATGTCGACGGCTACTGGGGCATCTTTCTTTCCAAACATTTGAACAGCTTTGCTCTTCTTGAGCATTCAGCACTTTTTGTCCAAGTGGACATAACGTCTTCCCCCCTAACGTCTGCAGACTGAGTCGTGATTTACCAGAACCAGCTGTCAAGTTAGGAATCTCTCCTGAAACAAGCTGTACTTTTCTCATAAAGAACC
>CM054136.1:90951756-90969256 GCA_028751875.1 Rapana venosa | reverse complement strand
CTTCCTCCTCCTCTCTCGTCCTCCTCCTCTTCTTCTTCCTCTTCCTCCTCTTCCTCCTCCTCCTCTTCCTCCTCCTCTTCCTCCTCCTCCTCTTCCTCCTCCTCTCCTCCTCCTCCTCTCCTCCTCCTCCTCTTCGTCCTCCTCTTCTTCGTCCTCCTCTTCCTCCTTCTCCTTTTCCTCCTCCTCCTCTTCCTCCTCCTCTCCTCCTCCTCCTCTCCTCCTCTTCTTCCTCCTCTTCTTCCTCCTCTTCGTCCTCCTCTTCTTCGTCCTCCTCTTCCTCCTTCTCCTTTTCCTCCTCCTCCTCTTCTTCCTCCTCTTCCTCCTCTTTCTTTTCCTCTCCTCCTCCAACTCTCGTGCATCTACTTCCCAGCTTTGTCTGATGGGATGCCCGACGAGGCTCAGAAACACGACCTCTTCTTCTTCTTCTTCTTCTTCTTCTTCTTCTTCTTCTTCTTCTTCTTCTTCTTCTTCTGCTTCTTCTTCTTCTCTTCTGCTTCTTCTTCTTCTTCTCTCTTCTTCTTCTTCTTCTTCTTCTTTTCTTCTTCTTCTTCTTCTTCTTCTTCTTTTTATTCTTCTTCTTCTTCTTCTTCTTCTTCTTCGCAATTCTTCGCAATTCTTCGCAATTCTTCTTCTTCTTCTTCGCAATTCTTCTGCTTTCGCAATTCTTCTTCTTCGCAAATCTTCTTCTTCGCAATTCTTCTTCCTTCTCTCTTCCTTCTTCTTCTTCTTCGCAATTCTTCTTCTTCTTCTTTTTCTTCTTCGCAATTCTTCTTCTTCGCAATTCTTCTTCTTCGCAATTCTTCTTCTTCGCAATTCTTCTTCTTCTTCTTCTTTGTAATTCTTCTTCTTCTTCTTTCTTCTTCTTCTTCGCAATTCTTCTTCTTCTTCTTCTTCTTCTTTGCAATTCTTCTTCTTTGCAATTCTTCTTCTTTTTCTTCGCAATTCTTCTTCTTTGCAATTCTTCTTCTTCTTCTTCTTCTTCTTCTTCTTCTTCTTGCATTTCGTCTTCTTTGCAATTCTTCTTCTTCTTCTTTTGCAATTCTTCTTCTTTGCAATTCTTCTTCTTCTTCTTTGCAATTCTTCTTCTTTGCAATTCTTCTTCTTCTTTGCAATTTCTCTTCTTCTTCTTCTTTGCAATTCTTCTTCTTCTTCTTCTTCGCAATTCTTCTTCTTGAAATTCTTCTTCTTCTTCTTCTTTGCAATTCTTCTTCGCAATTCTTCTTCTTCGCAATTCTTCGCAATTCTTCTTCTTTTTCTTCTTCTTCCTCGCACTTCTTCTTCGCAATTCATCTTCGCAATTCTTCTTTGCAACTCTTCTTCTTCGCAATTCTTCTCCTCGTCTAAGGTTCTGGCAGTTACTGTTACTGTCTATCATATGAGCCAAAATGCGTTGTGCTGCCGCTCAGCGCACGACTCGCCAGCTCCAGCCTTTCTAACCTCGATGTGAGACAGAATGGTTGTCTTTCTGTTAAAGTCTTTCTGGAGAAAAAGGCAGGAGAATGGACCAGGAAGGCAGAAAATAGACAAGAAGGAGGTGACAGGAAGAAAAGGAACAAGGCAGAAACAAAGAGAGGGATAGAAAAGAGGAAGTTTCTGGCACAGAATTTTGCAGAATGTGGCGGTGCTATCTATACCGACAGGCCCCCCGGCATCCCCACGGGGGGAAAACCAGGATTTGATGGACAGTTAATTAATCAGAGCATCCATCAACCAGGCCAGTCCTCTCCTCACAACACACGCCGCTGCAGCAGGTCTGCAGGTGCAAAGACACTACACTGGGAACACCAGGGCTCCTTATCGGCCGGTGACGTCAGAAATCCCCATGGCAGCCCCTAACTCCGCCATGAAGAGATAAGGGGCAAGGAGACGCTTTCCCTACACTGAGCGACAGGGAGGGGGGGGGGGGGAGACCGCCTGACGTCATCACATACGGATGATGTCAGGTGGGGATAAGGTGACGCAAAAAACGTCAGACATGACAGCCAGTGAGCAGAGAGGGGGGAGGGGGGGGAGAGGAGGAGGCCTGGTAATTATAGGTTTGAACCTGTGTGGCCAGCAGTACTGACAGAGGCTGTGAAATGACACCTGGCTGATGCTGAACATTGATATGACAGGGGCTATGACATGACACCTGGCTGATGCTGAACTATGACATGACAGGGGCTATGACATGACACCTGGCTGATGCTGAACTATGACATGACAGGGGCTATGACATGACACCTGGCTGATGTTGAACTATGACATGACAGGGGCTATGACATGACACCTGGCTTTTCTGAACTATGACATGACAGGGGCTATGACATGACACCCGGCTGGTGCTGAACTATGACATGACAGGGGCTATGGCATGACACCCGGCTGATGCTGAACTATGACATGACAGGGGCTATGACATGACACCCGGATGATGCTGAACTATGACATGACAGGGGCTATGACATGACACCTGGATGGTGCTGAACTATGACATGACAGGGGCTATGACACGACACCCGGCTGATGCTGAACTATGACATGACAGGGGCTATGACATGACACCTGGCTGATGCTGAACTATGACATGACAGGGGCTATGACATGACACCCGGTTGATGCTGAAGTAGTGACAGTGGGGCAGTAACGGCACACCAGGACAAGACACCCGACAAGGTGGAAGGAGACAGCGTGGCAGCAGTGTCCACATTAAAGGAAGCACAGCTGACAGATAGGAGAAAGCGGGTAATGCCCAGAGGGCAGTGCTGTGCAGAACTGAGCACTGCTGCTGAAGACATAGCGAGTCCGCATGAGCAAGAGGACCACACACAATGCTTTATGTGCTTGTGCATCACGCGCCCGCATGCATACACACACACACACACACACACACACACACACACACAAACACACCTACACTTAATTTATCCTATTTTTGTCCATAATCATTTCAGTCCTAATCCTAGACCTGGCTGCTCCTCCGGATTTGTGCCATTATTAAAAAGCACAACGTGAGTTTTGTTTTCTGTGGATAAAGTAAATCCATTTTCAAGCACATATTTATCGATGTCGTCAAACTGGTTTAGATGTACCTTTTTCATGTAATTGAGCGCTCTCTTTTGGTGTATTTCACTTCATAGTAACATTCATTCAATAACATATAAATTATCATCTGCACATTGCACTATGACGACTGCCTTTGACATGTTCATAGCGAGATCATGACAGAAAAGCATTACATAGGGTAGGAGCTATCACAAAACCTTGGGGTCGTCTGTATGAAGAGATGGAAAACTTGAATAGGATGTAGCTGCTCTAACTTGGGTTCTGCTGTTGGTCAAAACAATGGGCGAGCTGATGGAGCTGAGAAAAGAGATGCAAAACATGGGCGGGAATCGGAAGAATTGCTTGTGCCTGTATCGTTACAAGAGGGCTACCACATTATCTACAACGAACAGCATGGAGAAAGGTCACAGAAGCTTACATCATAAAAGGAAAATATTTCAACAGATCTGTAATCACTATCCACATTGTTAGAATCCTGAACATTTCTAAGACTTGCACGAACATTTCCACAGCAAGAGAAGTCATACTTGTATAGACTAACAGTCCTGTATAACCAAATTCAGCGGAAACAGTAAACCTATGTGTGGTGAGAATATCACTAATACTCCCATCATATTTGAATGCAAAAGTGCAAAAGCTTTTTACCCCAATTTTCGGAAAAGCCACCCACCGGCATATTCCATCATTGAATTTGGCATTTGATATTGTGGAAGGCTTCTGGCAGCTCCTGGAGGACAGTTGTTGTCGTTTCATTACCGCTAATGACTTTTGGTGTCTGTTGTTTGTTGTTGTGTTGTGTTGTTGTTTTTTGGGGGGTGTTGTTTTCTTGTTGATTCCCTTTGCTTAACAGAGTTTCTTTCTCGTGTATAAACTGTGCTTTTCCCTTCACCGCCACCTCACACCCAGTACCATCACCCCCTCCCCCCTCCCTTCCCCCCCCCCCCCCCCCCCCCCACCTCTATCACACTTCCATGCCGTCAACTGAAGTCCACTCAATATTTCCGCTGCCTTGTTTTGTGTGTCGGTGATTCTGATCGTCTCTCTGTCAGTCTGTCAGTCTGTCACTGTGTCTGTCTGGCGAGCTGGCTATTTGTCCTACGGTAAAGGACATTTATTTTGTTCTCTCTCTCTCTCTTCTCTCTCTCTCTCTCTCTCTCTCTCTCTCTCTCTCTCTCTCTCTCTCTCTCTCTCTCTCTCTCTCTCTCTCTCTCTCTCTCTCTCTCTCTCTCTTCTCTCTCATTTTCCACTTTTCATCTTCAATTTTTTGCCCCTCAATGTGCATTGTGGCCAAAGGCGATGTACATTAAACCATTTCAGAGTTCAGAGTTTCAGAGCTAGCCTCTCTCTCTCTCTCTCTCTCTCTCTCTCTCTCTCTCTCTCTCTCTCTCTCTCTCTCTCTCCTCTGTATGTCTCGAAAGAAAAGCATTTTGTAACTGTGCTGTTGTTTGTGCGCCTTGTTTCCATTATAAGTCATTGTGGCTGCTTGGTGTGCCGTTCTTTTGATTATCTTATATGTTTTGACTTGGTGTTCTGCTTTCAAGGTTTATCGTCTTATTGTTTTGTTTCTTTGGATGATGTACTTGGTGTGATACCACCAGGAGAGCTGGCTTAGATGGAAAATGTGACGATCTCTTTTTGCATTTACTTTCTTTCACTTGCCTTTTTGCCTTGCCCACTGTACGTATTGTGGCCAAAGGCCAGTGTACATTAAACCTGTTCAGAGTTCAGAGTTATCTCTCTCTCTCTCCTGCTTGTTTATTTGATTGGTTGCTTTGCACATCCTTTTCAAAGGCATCCCGGGAATGTGAGAAGGGTGAATGCATGCTAAATCTGTGTATGTACAGATACACATAATGCACCACAAATATAAACCATCAACTCGCTTAGAATACACAGAGTGTAGGTTTGACAGACCTTCAAGAACAGAGTCACCAGAGTGTTTCATCATGAGGGTGGTGTCCAGATGTGGGACGAACAGACACGCCCGAGCGCAGTCACGATCACAGAAGGAATATGGGGATGGATCGACCATACACGTCGCAAGCCTGCTTCAATGTCACCAGGCAGCAGGCCCTTGACTGAATCCACAAGGAAGCGGAAAGTTGGGTGACCAAATAGAACTGGCGCAGAGGTGCTGAGCAGAATAAGGCAGCCAGGAATGACAGTGTGGCTGAAGATTCATGGAAGGAGTGGTATCAATGTTGGCCTGTGGCCAAAGGAATCCAGAGGCAGTCAGTCAAGCAGAATGGTGGTATCAAATCCAGACCTGTTGTTACAGAGTGAAGGAGGGAGGTGGAAGAAAGCACTTGTGGGAACATGGGGCGCAAGTCTTTTCGAGATGATAATTATGCAGATGTATGCACATTTTAAAACAGGCGCCACAGTGGATTTGCAGGGTCCAAGACGAAAGTTGCAGAAAGCAAGAACTGTGGCAGCAAAGCTATTGGACTGGGAACTGTGGCAGCAAAGCTACTGGACTGTGGCAGCAAAGCTATTGGACTGGGAACTGTGGCAGCAAAGCTATTGGACTGGGAACTGTGGCAGCAAAGCTATTGGACTGGGAACTGTGGCAGCAAAGCATACTGTGGAAACTATGGGAACTGTGGCAGCAAAGCTAATGGACTGGGAACTGTGGCAGCAAAGCTATTGGACTGGGAACTGTGGCAGCAAAGCTACTGGACTGTGGCAGCAAAGCTATTGGACTGGGAACTGTGGCAGCAAAGCTACTGGACTGTGGCAGCAAAGCTATTGGACTGGGAACTGTGGCAGCAAAGCTATTGGACTGGGAACTGTGGCAGCAAAGCTATTGGACTGGGAACTGTGGCAGCAAAGCTATTGGACTGGGAACTGTGGCAGCAAAGCTACTGGACTGTGGCAGCAAAGCTATTGGACTGGGAACTGTGGCAGCAAAGCTATTGGACTGTGGCAGCAAAGCTATTGGACTGTGAACTGTGGCAGCAAAGCTATTGGACTGTGGCAGCAAAGTTATTGGACTGTGGCAGCAAAGCTATTGGACTGTGAACTGTGGCAGCAAAGCTATTGGACTGTGGCAGCAAAGCTATTGGACTGGGAACTGTGGCAGCAAAGCTATTGGACTGTGGCAGCAAAGCTATTGGACTGGGAACTGTGGCAGCAAAGCTATTGGACTGGGAACTGTGGCAGCAAAGCTATTGGACTGTGGCAGCAAAGCTATTGGACTGTGGCAGCAAAGCTATTGGACTGGAACTGTGGCAGCAAAGCTATTGATGGAACTGTGGCAGCAAAGCTATTGGACTGTGGAGCAAAGCTTGGTGTGGCGCAAAGCTATGGACTGTGGCACAAGCTACCTGACCTGGAACTGGGGCCATTTCCTCTCCCACCCCCCCCCCCCCCCCCCCCCCTTCACCTTCACAGTGCTTCCTTCTCTGGGGGCACCATTGACGCAAGCCCTGTAAATAGCTGGGAGAAATCACCCCCACCCCCCTGTCACCCACATCATTTGTTTTAAATCTGAGGATGATAGTCGGCTACTATTCCTCTGAACGGTACGTCATCGTGTGACGTTAGGATTATCACAGGTCTATGACCAGACAGTAGGAGGATTAATGGCTTCGTCAGTAGGTAGCAGTACACAGAGTTTGACAGCTCGAGGAATCAGCGTATGCTATCTTTTCCTTATTTGAAGTCTCTTTTATTAATTAATTCATTAAGAGAGAGAGAGAGAGATGAGAGAGAGAGAGGAGATGAGAGAGAGAGGAGAGAGGAGAGAGAGAGAGAGAGAGAACATAAAATAAGATACGTTTCACAATAGACTATTTTCTATTCCCTACATTTATACGACATAATTGATTGTGCTGTTCAGCTTGTGTTTTATCATGATGAATGTGCAAACCCAAAAGCTTGAAAAATCAGACTAATAATTAATACTTTTTTCAGTTTGTAACAGATACCAAACAAGTCTAGGGTTCCTGAGCATGAAAAGAGATACAGAAGACACTTCCTTTCAAGTCAATAGTAAATTCTGCTCCAAAGGTTCACAAGATGTCCACTGATACTCTTGTTGTGTACGTTATCATTGAACTGTCACTTGAGGTTGCGTGGCTGTTATATGAACCAGCTGACTCTTCCCAACTTTAGATCAGCAGATGACAAGGGTGGCAAGAGAGTTTGCAGTTTTGCCATGACTTTTCACCTGATTTATCTCAACGGGACAGGATAGCCTGGTTGGTTAGAGCGTTGCACATTGTGCTCATGATCTGCTGACCCCGGATCGAATCCCGTTGAAGGGGTATTTTCCCCTGGAGTTAACATCAGTGCAGACTCCACTCTCCCCCAAAAGTCCTTTGGATGAGTCCATAAACCAAGGTCCGCTGTACGAACGCACGCAGAATATCTTGCGTACACGTTAAAACCTGCTCCACTTTTCGAAAGAGTAGGTCATTGTGTGCTGGTGGTAACGGATGACAAAATTGACAAACATGCATACACACGGTGACTGGACGTAAAGAACACATAAGTGTTTATTACAATATCCTAGATATAAAAGAATGAAAAAAATGTTATAACTATGCAAAGAGGAAGATATTTGCCTATCTTTAAATGGCCTATTAGTTTATACACAGAACTAATCGCTGGTGAAATCCTCACCTCACCTACCCCCTAGTCCCTTGGACCGCTGGGGCACCAATGAAGATTTTGCAACCAGCTTCCTCCACTTCCCGCGGCCCTCTGATTTCCGTAGCAGACCGTTCCACTCAAGGCCAGTCCACTCTCTGATGTTGTCTTCCCATCGTTTTCTCTGTCTGCTAAAAATCAGCAGTACATAATCCGTTTAGTTATTTGTACTCGTCCATACGATAATCAAGCTATATAAAGCTGTGAGGGTTTTCCCAGGATGATGTGATGTCTTTGAGATGAAGTGCCTCAGGCGGATCCTGAACATCACCTACAGAGACCGCAAAACCAATGACTACGTCTGGCAGCAGATCGAGGCACTGGCTGGCAAACAAGAACCATTGCTAGATACAGTCAAACGGAGGAAACTAAAGTGGTTTGGCCACACAACAAGGCATAACAGCCTGTCAAAGACAGTCCTGCAGGGAATGGTGGAAGGAGCAAGGAGGCAGGGACGACCACGCAAAAGCTGGATATCCAACATCAAGGAGTGGACCGGCCTCACTGTACCAAACCTCCTGAAAACAGCCCAGGACAGAACCATTTGGCGGTCCACTTGCAGCGTCCGTGCGGGTACCCCAACGGTCGTCCCGACCAAGGGATGAGTGAGTGAGAGTGAGTGAGTGATGTGATGTCATTGTGAGACCACAGTCAGTCAGTGTTACTGGTGTGTGGTGTTGATGTGACACTCTGTGTGTGACAGCCAGACCAAAGTGAGTGTTACTGGTGTGTGGTGTTGATGTGACACTCTGTGTGTGACAGCCAGACCACAGTCAGTCAGTGTTACTGGTGTGTGGTGTTGATGTGACACTGTGTGTGACAGCCAGACCACAGTCAGTGTTTCTGCTGTGTGGTGTTGATGTGACACTGTGTGTGTGACAGCCAGATCACAGTCAGTTAGTGTTACTGGTGTGTGGTGTTGATGTGACACTGTGTGTGACAGCCAGACCACAGTCAGTCAGTGTTACTGGTGTGTGGTGTTGATGTGACACTCTGTGTGTGACAGCCAGACCAGTCAGTGTTACTGGTGTGTGGTGTTGATGTGACACTCTGTGTGTGACAGCCAGACCACAGTCAGTCAGTGTTACTGGTGTGTGGTGTTGATGTGACACTCTGTGTGTGACAGCCAGACCACAGTCAGTTAGTGTTACTGGTGTGTGGTGTTGATGTGACACTCTGAATGTGACAGCCAGACCAAAGTGAGTGTTACTGGTGTGTGGTGTTGATGTGACACTCTGAATGTGACAGCCAGACCACAGTCAGTCAGTGTTACTGGTGTGTGGTGTTGATGTGACACTGAGTGTGACAGCCAGACCAAAGTGAGTGTTACTGGTGTGTGGTGTTGATGTGACACTGTGTGTGACAGCCAGACCACATTCAGTCAGTGTTACTGGTGTGTGGTGTTGATGTGACACTCTGAGTGTGACAGCCAGACCAGTCAGTGTTACTGGTGTGTGGTGTTGATGTGACACTCTGAGTGTGACAGCCAGACCAAAGTGAGTGTTACTGGTGTGTGGTGTTGATGTGACACTGTGTGTGACAGCCAGACCACATTCAGTCAGTGTTACTGGTGTGTGGTGTTGATGTGACACTGCGTGTGACAGCCAGACCAAAGTGAGTGTTACTGGTGTGTGGTGTTGATGTGACACTCTGAGTGTGACAGCCAGACCACAGTCAGTCAGTGTTACTGGTGTGTGGTGTTGATGTGACACTCTGAGTGTGACAGCCAGACCAAAGTGAGTGTTACTGGTGTGTGGTGTTGATGTGACACTCTGAGTGTGACAGCCAGATCACAGTCAGTTAGTGTTACTGGTGTGTGGTGTTGATGTGACACTGTGTGTGTGACAGCCAGACCACAGTCAGTCAGTGTTACTGGTGTGTGGTGTTGATGTGACACTCTGTGGTGGTGGTGGTGGTGGTGGTGGTGGTGGTGGTGGTGGTGGTGGTGGTGGTGGTGGTGGTGGTGGTGGTGGTGGTGGTGGTGGTGGTGGTAGTGGTGGTGATCATGATCATGATACATGCGCTAACAATAGTAGTGATTACAACGACTGCAAAATGCATTTAAATCGTTAATTTTTGCCATTGTCAATCCATCCTAAAAGATGTATGCAATCAATGAAATGTGGGAAAGTTGACCATTCATCAGATGCACTTCACTCCTCTGTCCACTTCTGCGAGAGTTAGGTGAATTCTTCACATTGTGTTGAACAACAAGAGGATTTCAAAATAACCCCAACAGCCTTATCCCTGTCTGATACTGACGGAATGCCGCAGACACGTGCAGCCATTAGCGCCCCCTGTCCCGCCAGCCAATAGAAAAGACGGGTGCATAATTAGATTGACCTCGTTCCTGTCAGCCAATCCACAGGACAGAGCCATTTTTAGACCCTGCCGTTCTCTTATCCAATCAAAATGGCAGACATATATTTACCATTATCTCTATTGGCTCTGTCGTGTGTTATCCAATCAGAAGTACAGACGCAGAGATTGGCTCGTGTGTATCTGATTAGCCAATGAAATGCCAGACAAGATGATGCCAGCCTCTGTCCTCTTAGCCAAGAACGGTCACTGCTGCACTGACTGGCGGTGCTCTCCCTTTCCTCTTGGGTAAGATCCAATTCTGAAAAGAGTTCTGGGCTTACATCATCAATACTGTAATGGTGTTGGACATATTTCGTAAGTATTGTGATGTGATGGAGATATGTTGCCAAAACGATGATGATGTTAGACATTTGTCATTACGATGATGGTGTTCAACAAACGTCATCACTATGGTGATGATGTTGGACATACGTCATCACTATGGTGATGGTTTTGGACATACGTCATCACTATGGTGATGGTGTTGGACATATGTCATCACTAGTTTTTTAGTTTATTCTTTTATATCGATGACAATGGAATAAGCCCTTATGTGCGTTTTTTACATCTAGTACCCGTGTGTGTGCACATTTGAAAATTCTGTCATCTGTTCCTACCGGCACACAATGGCCAACTCTTACAAAAAGTGGAACAGGATTTAACGTGTGCGTTGGATGTTCTGCGTACGTTCGCACACGGGGCCTCGGCTTATAGTCTCATCTGAAGGACTTTGGGGGAAAAATATCCCCTTGAACGGGAATCGAACCCGTGTCGTCAAATTGCGAGCGCAATGTTCTAACCACTAGGCTATCCCGTCCCCTAGGGTGATGGTGTTGGACATACGTCATCACTATGGTGGTGTTGGACATACGTCATCACTATACTGGTGGTGTTGGACATACGTCATCACTATACTGGTGGTGTTGGACATACGTCATCACTATGGTGATGGTGTTGGACATACGTCATCACTATGGTGATGGTGTTGGACATACGTCATCACTATACTGGTGGTGTTGGACATACGTCATCACTATGGTGATGGTGTTGGACATACGTCATCACTATACTGGTGGTGTTGGACATACGTCATCACTATGGTGATGGTGTTGGACATACGTCATCACTATGGTGATGGTGTTGGACATACGTCATCACTATACTGGTGGTGTTGGACATACGTCATCACTATGGTGATGGTGTTGGACATACGTCATCACTATACTGGTGGTGTTGGACATACGTCATCACTATGGTGATGGTGTTGGACATACGTCATCACTATGGTGATGGTGTTGGACATACGTCATCACTATACTGGTGGTGTTGGACATACGTCATCACTATGGTGATGGTGTTGGACATACGTCATCACTATGGTGATGGTGTTGGACATACGTCATCACTATACTGGTGGTGTTGGACATACGTCATCACTATACTGGTGGTGTTGGACATACGTCATCACTATGGTGATGGTGTTGGACATACGTCATCACTATGGTGATGGTGTTGGACATACGTCATCACTATGGTGATGGTGTTGGACATACGTCATCACTATGGTGATGGTGTTGGACATACGTCATCACTATGGTGATGGTGTTGGACATACGTCATCACTATACTGGTGGTGTTGGACATACGTCATCACTATGGTGATGGTGTTGGACATACGTCATCACTATGGTGATGGTGTTGGACATACGTCATCACTATGGTGATGGTGTTGGACATACGTCATCACTATGGTGATGGTGTTGGACATACGTCATCACTATACTGGTGGTGTTGGACATACGTCATCACTATGGTGATGGTGTTGGACATACGTCATCACTATGGTGATGGTGTTGGACATACGTCATCACTATACTGGTGGTGTTGGACATACGTCATCACTATACTGGTGGTGTTGGACATACGTCATCACTATGGTGATGGTGTTGGACATACGTCATCACTATGGTGATGGTGTTGGACATACGTCATCACTATGTTGATGGTGTTGGACATACGTCATCACTATGGTGATGGTGTTGGACATACGTCATCACTATGGTGATGGTGTTGGACATACGTCATCACTATGGTGATGGTGTTGGACATACGTCATCACTATGGTGATGGTGTTGGACATACGTCATCACTATGGTGATGGTGTTGGACATACGTCATCACTATACTGGTGGTTTTGGACATACGTCATCACTATACTGGTGGTGTTGGACATACGTCATCACTATGGTGATGGTGTTGGACATACGTCATCACTATGGTGATGGTGTTGGACATACGTCATCACTATGGTGATGGTGTTGGACATACGTCATCACTATGGTGATGGTGTTGGACATACGTCATCACTATGGTGATGGTGTTGGACATACGTCAACACTATGGTGATGGTGTTGGACATACGTCATCACTATGGTGATGGTGTTGGACATACGTCATCACTATGGTGATGGTGTTGGACATACGTCATCACTATACTGGTGGTGTTGGACATACGTCATCACTATACTGGTGGTGTTGGACATACGTCATCACTATGGTGATGGTGTTGGACATACGTCATCACTATACTGGTGGTGTTGGACATACGTCATCACTATGGTGATGGTGTTGGACATACGTCATCACTATACTGGTGGTGTTGGACATACGTCATCACTATACTGGTGGTGTTGGACATACGTCATCACTATGGTGATGGTGTTGGACATACGTCATCACTATGGTGTCGGTGATGACGGAGTTATTAATGGGGATGTGGTGGTGGTGGTGGTGGTGGTGGTGGTGGTGGTGGTGGTGGTGGTGGTGGTGGTGGTGGTGGTGGTGGTGGTGGTGGTGGTGAGAAAGTTCAGGGGCGGGGAGAGAGAAGAGACTGGTTAAAAACTGACAAACTTTAGATGAGTATCTGTGCAGACCCAGCTCGGCATTGTTGTGAAGTTGCCGCTGATGAGCAGTCATTTAGCTGTTCTAAGGCGCTGCACGCACACCCCGCCAGTGCTCTGAATATGAAGGAGCTGCACTGAGAATGGTTGAAAACGCGGGGAGGAAGCAGGGCGGCACAGGAACAGGAAGTGGTGGAAGGGGGGTGGGGATGGGGGGGGGGTGAAACAGTTATCAAACTTCTTTTTTTTAAGTCATCCATTTCTCTCCTACTCCTTTTGGAAATGCTGGTGGCTTGATGTCAGACTCTGACACGTTGTGGAGACACCAGAGGAGTGAAGACCGCGGTCAGTCTGGGAAAGAGGCAGAGGGCGGAAAGAGGCAGAGGGCGGAAAGTGGCAGAGGGCGGAAAGAGGCAGAGGGCGGAAAGTGGCAGAGGGCGGAAAGTGGCAGAGGAGAGGGCGGAAAGAGGGAGAGGGCGGAAAGTGGCAGAGGAGAGGGCGGAAAGAGGCAGAGGGCGGAAAGAGGCAGAGGGCGGAAAGAGGCAGAGGGCGGAAAGAGGCAGAGGGCGGAAAGAGGCAGAGGGCGGAAAGAGGCAGAGGATGGAAAGAGGGAGAGGATGGAAAGAGGGAGAGGATGGAAAGAGGGAGAGGATGGAAAGAGGGAGAGGGCGGAAAGGGGCGGAAAGAGGGAGAGGAGAGGGCGGAAAGAGGGAGAGGAGAGGGCGGAAAGAGGAGAGGAGAGGGCGGAAAGAGGGGGAGAGGGCGGAAAGAGGGAGAGGAGAGGGCGGAAAGAGGGAGAGGAGAGGGCGGAAAGAGGGAGAGGAAGAGGCGGAAAGAGGGAGAGGAGAGGGCGGAAAAGGGAGGGAGAGAGGAGAAGGGCGGAAAGAGGGAGAGGAGAGGGCGGAAAGAGGGAGAGGGCGGAAAGAGGGAGAGGAGAGGGCGGAAAGAGGGAGAGGAGAGGGCGGAAAGAGGAGAGGAAGAGGAGAGGAGAGGCGGAAAGAGGGAGAGGAGAGGGCGGGAAAGAGGGAGAGGGCGGAAGAGAAAGGGAGGGAGAGAGGGTGGAAAGAGGGAGAGGAGAGGGCGAAAGGAAAGGGGAGGGAGGCGGAGAGGAGAGGAGGCGGAAAGAGGCAGAGGGCGGAAAAGAGGGAGAGAGGGCGGAAAAGAGGGGAGAGGAGAGGGCGGAAAGAGGGAGGGCGAAAGAGGAAGGGCGGAAAGAGGCAAAGAGGGAGGCGGAAAGAGGAGAGGGCGGAAAAGAGGGAGAGGAGAGGGGGGGAAAGAGGAGAGGGCGGAAAGAGGGAGAGGCGGAAAGAGGAGAGGCGGAAAGAGGAGAGGGCGGAAAGAGGGAGAGGGCGAAAGAGGAGAGGGCGAAAGAGGTAGAGGGCGGAAAGGGAGAGGGCGAAAGAGGAGAGGGCAGGGAACAGTAGGGAAGGGCAGAAGTAGGAGAGGTTATGGCAAGATGGGTATGAGAGAAGGAGACAGAAGGAGGACGAGATAGGTTAGACAGATAGGTTGGAAAGAGGTATGGGAAAAAGGTATGACAGGTGGTTATGGTAGGTTCAGTGGTTGAGCAATCAGTGGACGATGGATGACACAGGCATGACTGCTTTATGGGATGCACACTGTTATACAATGGTCACATAAACAGATAGATCATGGCAGAGGGTTATGGCAGATGGGTCATGAGAGATGGGTTATGACAGATAGGTTATGACAGATAGGTTATGACAGATAGGTTATGACAGATAGGTTATGACAGATAGGTCATGACAGATAGGTTATGACAGATAGGTCATGACAGATAGGTTATGACAGATAGGTTATGACAGATAGGTTATGACAGATAGGTCATGACAGATAGGTTATGACAGATAGGTCATGACAGATAGGTTATGACAGATAGGTTATGACAGATAGGTTATGACAGATAGGTTATGACAGATAGGTCATGACAGATGTTATGAAGATAGGTATGACAGATAGGTTAAGACAGATAAGTTATGACAGATAGGTTATACAGATAGGTTAATACAGATAGGTTATGACAGATAGGTTATGACAGATATGTCATGGCAGATAGGTTATGACAGATAGGTTATGGCAGATGGGTCATGGAAGATGGGTCATGGAAGATGGGTCACGGTGGGTTCATTGATGAGGGGCACATTATTGAGTCATGATGTTTGAAAAGATGGATGGAAACATTCTTCAATGAAGTAGACTAAAGATAGCAGATATACTTTGTCATGATGTTTAAGATGAGGGATGGAAACATTCATAAATGAAGTAGACTAAAGATAGCAGATATACTTCGTCATGATGTTTAAGATGAGGGATGGAAACATTCATAAATGAAGTAGACTAAAGATAGCAGATATACTTCGTCATGATGTTTAAGATGAGGGATGGAAACATTCATAAATGAAGTAGACTAAAGATAGCAGATATACTTCGTCATGATGTTTAAGATGAGGGATGGAAACATTCATAAATGAAGTAGACTAAAGATAGCAGATATACTTCGTCATGATGTTTAAGATGAGGGATGGAAACATTCATAAATGAAGTAGACTAAAGATAGCAGATATACTTCGTGTCCTTCATCAGGCAGTGTACATTTTAGGTGGTTGTGTTTACTTTGTGATGACAGGACTGAGGAGACATTTTATTTATATATATATATATATATATATATATATATATATATATATATATATATATTATATATATATATATATGTGTGTGTGTGTGTGTGTGTGTGTGTGCGTGTGTGTGTGTGTGTGTGTGTGCGTGCGTGCGTGCGTGCGTGCGTGCGTGCGTGCGTGCGTGCGTGCGTGCGTGCGTGTGTGTGTGTGTGTGTGTGTGTGCTGCTTTATTTTACATCCCCCAACAGGAGATTCGCATAGATCTCACCAGTGGATAATAGTGTAATTGATTATGTACTGATTGACACCACTCGGCAAGCAAACCTCAGTAAGACTAGCGTCAGACAGTGCCTGGACCACTTACTTCAACGTGTCCGTGAAGATCAGATCATTGAAAGGCGGTAAACACAAACACACACCTGGACCATGTCAATATCGTCTGGACAAGCTGCGTCACACTGAAGGTAAAAGTGCCTGTGGATTTGAAACAAACGGTCGTCCTTGTGACGTACTTCTGAAGGAAAAGAAGAAAACAGATCAACCAGAATCCGTGACCCTGAGGGTGAAGCTGCTGCTGATGCCGCCAGGCAGGCAGGCAGGAGACTAGGGGAGGGGGGGGGTGTCCTGGGGAGGACAACACGCCAACTGGCTTTGGCACAACTCGGCCCCTTCCACTTCTGCAGCGGTACGTCCTCTGCGCGGGGAGACTGGGGGCCTGCCCATGGCCCTGTGGATGGAAGTGCAGGCAGGAGTTTCTTGTGATGCAGGTGCAAGTGCAGAAGAGTGGATCAGTGGTCTAGAGGTAACGTGCCTGTCCAGAAAGCGAAAAGTCCGGGTCGGAAGTGTTGCGGTGGTTCGAATCCCGTTTGGACCCGAAACTTTTCCCCCATCCATTAGACCATGAGTGGTGGTCTAGTCTTTTGGATGAGACGATAAACCGAGGTCTCGTGTGTTACTCAAAATTATTTTAGCGTACGTAAAAGAACCCACGGCAACAAGAGTGTTGTCCCTGGCAGAATTCTGTAGAGAAAAAGTCACTCTGACAGGGAAACAAAATAATACAGTTGCAGACAGGAAAAGAAGAAAAAAGTAATGGGTGGCGCTGCTCTTGTGGCGACGCGCTCTCCGAAGAGGAGAGCAGCCCGAATTTCATGCAGAGAATCTGCTGTGAGGTAAAGTGGTATAAATAGATAAACACACAAACACACAAACACTGCCCCAACAAAGGCCACTGCCACAGCACAGAGAGAGGGCGCGGGGCCGCCATGCCTCAGAGAGTGGGGCTGCTGGAACAGAGAGAAGCCATGTCCGCCACTGGACAGACCCACAGGGGAGACAACCTCCACCCTGTGTCTTGAGGCAGGGTCTTGCACTCCTGACGTTCCTTTGTGGGTCAGCGTTGACGCTGCGGAATGAAGAGGGGCCAGCAACACTGGTGACGTCATCAATAAAGGAAGAAATAAACACAGGAATCAATACATTTAAACACCTGGTTTGTAGAAAATGGCCTGTATGTTTTAGTCTCTTGCACTCCTGACGTTCCTTTGTGAGTCAGCGTTGATGCTGTGGAATGAAGAGGGGCCAGCAACATTGACACACACACAAAGCACACACACACACACACGCGCGCGCGCGCACACACACAAAGCGCACACAAAGCGCGCACACAAAGCGCACACACAAAGCGCGCACAAAGCAAGCGCACGCACATAAAGCACACATACAAAGCGCGCACACAAAGCGCGCGCACACACACACACACACACACACAAAGTGCACCGCTCATAAAGCGCGCACACAAAGCGCACACGTGCACACAAGCGCGCGAAAAGCGCACACACGCGCACACAAAGCAAGCGCGCGCGCGCGCATACATACACACACACAAAACACACAAAG
>CM054136.1:90939256-90946756 GCA_028751875.1 Rapana venosa | reverse complement strand
GTTTTCAAGCCAGCTTCTAATGCTACTGCTGCTGTTGTTACTGATGTTGCTGCTGCTGTTACTGCTGTTGCTGCTGCTACTGTTACTGATGTTTCTGCTGCTACGTCTACTGCTGCTGCTGCTGCCGCCGATGCTGCTGCTGCTGCTGCTGCTACTACTACCACTACCACTATTACTACTACTACTACTACTACTACTACTACTACTACTACTACTACTACTACTATCCCTGCTGCTGCTGCTGTTACTAGCTTACCTCTAAAGCTACTGCTGCCACTGTTCATAGTTTTGATTTTTGTTCCATCAGCTTTTGTGATACAGTAACTCTCCCCTGTAACTCTGACAGTGTCACTCTGTCATTGTAACTCTGAGAGTGTAACTTTGACAGTGTAATTCTGACAGTGTAACTCTGACAGTGTAACTCTGGCAATGTAACTCTAACAGTGTCACTCTGACAGTGTAACTCTGAGATTGTAACTCTGACAGTGTAACTCTGACAGTGTCACTCTGACAGTGTAACTCTGGCAATGTAACTCTAACAGTGTCACTCTGACAGTGTAACTCTGAGATTGTAACTCTGACAGTGTAACTCTGACAGTGTCACTCTGACAGTGTAACTCTGGCAATGTAACTCTGACAGTGTAACTCTGACAGTGTAACTCTGAGATTGTAACTCTGACAGTGTAACTCTGGCAATGTAACTCTGACAGTGTAACTCTGACAGTGTAACTCTGACAGTGTAACTCTGACAGTGTCACTCTGACAGTGTCACTCTGTCATTGTAACTCTGTCATTATAACTCTGATATTGTAACTCTGACATGTAACTTAACAGTGTCACTCTGACAGTGTAACTCTGACAGTGTAACTCTGACAGTGTAACTCTGTCATTGTAACTCTGACAGTGTAACTCTGACAGTGTAACTCTGACAATGTATAACTCTGACAATGTATAACGCTGACAATGTATAACTCTGACAATGTATAACTCTGACAATGTATAACTCTGACAATGTATAACGCTGACAATGTATAACTCTGACAATGTATAACTCTGACAATGTATAACTCTGACAATGTATAACGCTGAAAATGTATAACTCTGACAATGTATAACTCTGACACATGTGTTCACAGGATTCCAGAATGTAGAGAGTTCAGCTTTGGAAAGGTCGTTTTCAGATCTGGATTGAGGAGAGCTAGGAATCTGAGCCCTAGGGCCTGTTGAGCGAATGCTGTGTCAACATCGCAGCACAGCACAGCACAGCATATCACATCACATCACATCACATCACAGCACAGCATATCATATCACATCACATCACAACACAGCATAGCATATCACATCACAACACAGCACAGCATACCACATCACATCACATCACAGGACAACACAGCACAGTACATCACAGCACATCACAGCACATCACAACACAGCACAGCATATCACATCACATCACAACACAGCACAGCATATCACATCACATCACAACACAGCACAGCATATCACATCACATCACAACACAGCACAGCATATCACATCACATCACAGCACACCACAGCATACCACATTACATAACAACACAGCACAGCATACCACATCACATCACATCACAGCACAACACAGCACAGTACATCACAGCACATCACAGCACATCACACACACCACACCTCACCACACCACACCTCATCACACCACACCTCAGCACACCACACCACAGCACACCACACCATACCACACCACAGCACACCACACCACAGCACACCACACCACACCACACCACAGCACACCACACCACACCACACCACACTGCACTACAGCACACTGCACCACACACCACACCACAACACACACCACACCATACCACACCACAGAACACCACACCACACCACACCACAGCACACCACGCCACACCACACCACACCACACCACACCACAGCACACCATACCACACCACACCACACCATACCACAGCACACCACACCAACCACACCGTACCACACCCACACCACATCACACACACTACCACACACACCACACCACACCATACCACACCATACCACACCATACCACACCACACCACACCATACCACACCACACCACACCATACCACACCACACCACACCATACCACACCACACCACACCATACCACACCATACACACCACACCACACTATACCACACCACAACCCCCACCATACCACACCATACCACACCATACCACACCACACCACACCATACCACACCACACCACACCATACCACACCACACCACACCATACCACACCATACCACACCATACCACACCACACCACACCATACCACACCACACCACACCATACCACACCACACCACACCACACAGTCAGGGTCAGGACTGGATAGCGGCTGACACTGTTTAGCCTGCAGTCCTGAGGGAGAGATGTCTGAAGGGGAGGCAAGGAGGGAGAAGGGGAGGCAAGTGAAGGGAGGGGAAGGGAAGGGAAGGGAAGAGAAGGGAGGGGAGGGGCGGCGCGGTGTCACTGAAGCAGACAAGGAAGGGGGGATGACTGACAACCAGCCCCCTGTCCCATCTCTGCCTAGTGTGTGAGGACAAGAACCAGACGTGTTCTCTGGCAAGGGGGTCAAGAGACCTTTAGTTCTGTGGCGGCAGCGCCTTGTCCTGCCATGACCGTGGATACAGTCTCTGACTGGTCGGTCAGTGTTAGTGGGGAGGGTGAGGGTGGGTGGTTTCTAAAGAGGTGCCATCTCCCCGAACAAAGACAGCAGGGTGGCCGATGTTTGGCTCTCTGACCACTGGGTGTGTGTGTGTGTGTGTGTGTGTGTGTGTGTGTGTGTGTGTGTGTGTGTGTGTGTGTGTGTGTGTGTGTGTGTGTGTGTGTGTGTGTGTGTGTATGTGTGTGTGTGTGTGTATGTGTGTGTGGTGTGTGTGTGGTGTATGGTGTGTGTGTTGTGGGTGTGGGGGGGTGTGTGGTGTGTGTGTGTGTTTGTGTGTGTGTGTGTGTGTGTGTATGTGTGTGGTGTGTATGTGTGTGTGTGTGTGGTGTGTGTGTGTGTGGTGTGTGTGTGTGTGTGGTGTGTGTGTGTGTGTGTGTTTGTGTGTGTGTGTGTATGTGTATGTGTGGTGTGTGTGTGTGTGTGTGTGTGTGTGTGTGTGTGTTTGTGTGTGTGTGCATGTGTGTGTGTGTGTGCCCTCTCTGTCAGGGGTGGCTCCTGTCAACAGGGACTGCAGCACAGCGCCAGCTTGCTTTGAAACAGTTTCTGGCGCTGCTCCCCGTGGACTGGAGGTGTCAGGTCTGTGATGTCTGTCTGTGTAGCTGGTGAGTGAGCTACTGTCGACGTTGTCAGACTCTAGAAAAAGCGTAGGGAAACAGAGGTCTCACTTTATTTCCCCGTGGAAGCACAGATTTCTGTCTGAAAACGATGTTGATGCAACCAGTTTGTTAGTCAGCTGATAGTCAGCCAGTCAGCCAGTTAGTCAATCAGCCGGTCAGTCAGCCTATCACTTGGTCAGTTCAACCTGTCCATCAAAGAGTGACTGGTTGGCTAGTCAGTCAGTCATCTAATCATCTTTGCTATGACATTTCGACCGCTGGTATCTTCATAAATGTAGTGTATGGTAATAGAAGGTTTGGAGAGGTCAGTTTTTAGGGATCTTTGCTGACTGGACACCAGTTTGGCGGGGCAGTCTGAGTGCTGAGTAATCCGCCCACCCCTCCAAGGCTGCAAACAGATGACAAAATCAACAGCACCCTCCCCCCCCCCCCCCTCCCCTCAGATGTTGGAGCAGACATGAACTCAGTGCTGATGCAGGACCTAGTCCCTGTGGCGTCCTTACTTCAGCATGGCTTAAGCGAGGAGGAAAGGGGACAGCGGTCAGCACTGTCCACAGGCTGACTTCCAGGTGAAGCCAAACCCAGTGGTGACCGGTGCCTCAGTAGCTCAACCCCTGATCTGAAGTCACCACAGGCATTGATTCCAGCCAGCCTCACTGTGCCTGGAGAGATCTGCATTCCTGACCTCTAGCACTGCCTCTGACCGCACAGCTCTGCAGGCCCTGTGGCTGAGGCTTTGAATTCAACACAGCCAGTCCCCGCCTGCAAGGGCTGTCAGAGCAGTTTGTCATCCCAGAATACCGTGGAGCACTGCCCTGTAGTTTTTCTCACACAGTATCTTCTATAAAATAAACATGGGACATTGCCCTGTAGTTTTTCTCACACAGTACCTTCTATAAAATGAACATGGGACATTGCCCTGTAGTTTTTCTCACACAGTATCTTCTATAAAATAAACATGGGACATTGCCCTGTAGTTTTTCTCAGACAGTATCTTCTATAAAATGAACATGGGACATTGCCCTGTAGTTTTTCTCACACAGTATCTTCTATGAAATAAACATGGGACATTGCCCTGTAGTTTTTCTCAGACAGTATCTTCTATAAAATGAACATGGGACATTGCCCTGTAGTTTTTCTCAGACAGTATCTTCTATAAAATAAACATGGGACATTGCCCTGTAGTTTTTCTCACACAGTACCTTCTATAAAATGAACATGGGACATTGCCCTGTAGTTTTTCTCACACAGTACCTTCTATAAAATGAACATGGGACATTGCCCTGTAGTTTTTCTCACACAGTACCTTCTATAAAATGAACATGGGACATTGCCCTGTAGTTTTTCTCACACAGTACCTTCTATAAAATGAACATGGGACATTGCCCTGTAGTTTTTCTCACGCAGTATCTTCAATAAAATGAACATGGGACATTGCCCTGTAGTTTTTCTCACACAGTATCTTCTATAAAATGAACATGGGACATTGCCCTATAGTTTTTCTCACACAGTACCTTCTATAAAATGAACATGGGACATTGCCCTGTAGTTTTTCTCACACAGTATCTTCTATAAAATGAACATGGGACATTGCCCTATAGTTTTTCTCACACAGTATCTTCTATAAAATAAACATGGGACATTGCCCTGTAGTTTTTCTCACACAGTATCTTCTATAAAATGAACATGGGACATTGCCCTGTAGTTTTTCTCACACAGTATCTTCTATAAAATGAACATGGGACATTGCCCTGTAGTTTTTCTCAAACAGTATCTTCTATAGAGACTGAAGACCATATGGAGAGACAGAAACATCCCTCTCGGAACCAAGGTAAAGTTACTAAACGCGCTAGTCACCTCAATCATGCTTTACGCATGTGAGGCATGGACACTGAACGCAGACCTACAACGGAGGATCCAAGCAGTAGAAATGAGATGCCTCAGAAGGCTCCTTGGCATCTCATACAAGGACCATGTCACCAACAATGAAGTCCGCAGAATGATCACTCAACAAGTGCGGGACTATGAAGACCTACTGACCACGGCAAAAAAGAGGAAACTCAGATGGTATGGGCACGTAACACGCTCAGAAGGACTTGCAAAGACCACCCTGCAAGGAACAGTCCAGGGGAAGAGAAGACGGGGCAGACAGAGGAGAAAGTGGGCCGACGACATCCGTGATTGGACAGGGAAGGACTTCAGTGTACCCAGGCACTCGCCCACGACCGCGCTAAGTGGAGCCAGCTGGTCCACCGTTCGTCCACCATGCAGCGCCCCTACGACCCTGGCGGGTTACGGGACCAGTGAACAGTGAAGTGAACAGTGATCTTCTATAAATGAACATGGGACATTGCCCTGTAGTTTTTCTCACACAGTATCTTCTATAAAATGAACATGGGACATTGCCCTGTAGTTTTTCTCACACAGTATCTTCTATAAAATGAACATGGGACATTGCCCTGTAGTTTTTCTCACACAGTATCTTCTATAAAATGAACATGGGACATTGCCCTGTAGTTTTTCTCACACAGTATCTTCTATAAAATGAATATGGGACATTGCCCTGTAGTTTTTCTCACACAGTATCTTCTATAAAATGAATATGGGACATTGCCCTGTAGTTTTTCTCATACAGTATCTTCTATAAAATGAATATGGGACATTGCCCTGTAGTTTTTCTCACACAGTATCTTCTATAAAATGAATATGGGACATTGCCCTGCAGTTTTTCTCACACAGTATCTTCTATAAAATGAATATGGGACATTGCCCTGCAGTTTTTCTCATACAGTATCTTCTATAAAATGAGCATGGGACATTGCCCTGTAGTTTTTCTCATACAGTATCTTCTATAAAATGAACATGGGACATTGCCCTGTAGTTTTTCTCACACAGTATCTTCTATAAAATGAACATGGGACATTGCCCTATAGTTTTTCTCACACAATATCTTCTATAAAATGAATATGGGACATTGCCCTGTAGTTTTTCTCACACAGTATCTTCTATAAAATGAATATGGGACATTGCCCTGCAGTTTTTCTCATACAGTATCTTAGATAAAATGAACATGGGGCACTGCCCTTTACTTTATTTCCCACAGTATCTGGGGAAGATGAACTTCGATGTTTTTCACATTCAAAACTTGGCGTAGCCAGTCCCCCATCACGCACAAAGCAGCAGTTCTACCTGCCCAGCTGGATTGGGGGTCTAGAGGTAACGCGCCTGCCTAGAAATCAAAATGTCAGGGTTCGAAGTGTGCGGTGGTTTGATCCCTATTTGTGCCTGAAACTTTTCCCCATCCACTAGACCATGATTGCTGACCTGGGTGCAAGTCTTTCGGATCAGACGATAAACCACAGCCTGGTATGCAACGCGCATTCAGCGCATGTAAAGGAACCCGCGGCAACAAGACAGTTGTTCCTGGCACAGTTCTGTAGAAAAAGCGATTCTGATAGGCAAACATGCAGACAGAAAAAAAGAGAAGAATAATGGGTGCCGCTGCTTTTTGGCAAAGCGCTCTGCTCGGGGAGAGCAGCCCCAATTTAACGCAGAGAAAATCTGTGTGACTTAAAGGGGTATGCAATACAGTCAGACAGACAGACAGACAGACAGTCAGACAGAAGACAGACAGACAGTCAGACGGACAGACAGACGGACAGACGGACAGACGATGGACAGACAGACAGACAGACAATCAGTCAGCAGGAGGGGGGGGGGGGGGGCTCTCTGTCTGCCGGTGTGGCTGCTGACCTGGGGGTCACTGCCTGGACACCAGACCTGACTGCAGGTCACCAGGGGCAAGGGAGGTAACTGTAGAAACTAGGAGAAGGAGGGCAAGAGGGAGGGGAGGGGAGGGGGCGGGGACTAGGGGGAGGGAAAGTTCAGAACTTGGAATGGGTTTCTTGAACGTTGGCCTTTGTCCAGTCTGAATGCAAACGGGTAGATTGAAACTATAAAAGGGAGGTGTGTGTGTGTGTATGTGTGTGTGTGCGTGTGCGCGCGTGCGTGCGTGCGTGTGTGCGTGTGTGTGTGTGTGTGTGTGTGTTTGTGTGTGTGTGTGTCTAAGGGAAGAATAAGTGTATCCTACGCTACACAAGACCAAGTAAGACGAATAGGACGAGAAGAAGACGCCAAGAGAGAGAAAGAGAGAAGAGAGAGAGGAGA
>CM054136.1:90931756-90934256 GCA_028751875.1 Rapana venosa | reverse complement strand
TAAACATAAACAACGAGTCATGCAGCGGTCATGTGTCCTGTATCTCTTTCTTTCTCCGTCACGGGTGACGGCTTTATGGTCATGGTTTGACAGATGTGACAGCAGGAGGAGGGAGGAGGGGGGATGGTGGCCGCTAGCGGGGATGGTGTAGGGGGGGTAACGGTTCAGGGCATGGCAGAACGGTGACGACAACCCCGCCGTTGTCCCCAGCAGCAGCAGTGTCAGCAACAGCAGTGTCAGCAACAGCAGTGTCAGCAGCAGTGTCAGCAGCAGTGTCAGCAGCAGTGTCAGCAACAGCAGTGTCAGCAGCAGTGTCAGCAGCAGTGTCAGCAACAGCAGTGTCAGCAGCAGTGTCAGCAGCAGCAGTGTCAGCAGCAGTGTCAGCAGCAGTGTCAGCAGCAGTGTCAGCAACAGCAGTGTCAGCAGCAGCAGTGTCAGCAGCAGTGTCAGCAACAGCAGTGTCAGCAACAGCAGTGTCAGCAACAGCAGTGTCAGCAGCAGTGTCAGCAGCAGTGTCAGCAGCAGTGTCAGCAACAGCAGTGTCAGCAACAGCAGTGTCAGCAGCAACAGTGTCAGCAGCAGCAGTGTCAGCAGCAGTGTCAGCAGCAGCAGTGTCAGCAGCAGTGTCAGCAGCCCGGCATGGCTGCCGTCGCCCAGCAGAAGGGACATCCTCCTCAGGGCCCTTGCTGTCGGCCTCAGAAAGACGGACGCCCAGCGCCAGGGTGTGGAGAGCAGCAGCAGCAGCAGCAGCTGCCATCAGCTGGGCACGTCACCCTGACGACAGCAGTGTCGTCCACAGGAACAGAAGTCTGGGGTGAGCGTTAGGGGGCAGGGGGTGCTGGTAGGTGAGCCTAGTGGTTCAGACCGTTCGGCTTCAATCCCACAGGTCTACCAAGTCGTGGGTTCGAATCTCGGCGGCGACTGGTGAATAAAAGTTGGGTGGTTTTACGGTCTCCCTTCCCTTCTTGCATATATATATATTATGCATGCAGAAAATCAAATATGCGCGTTACAGATCCCGTAATTCATGTCAGCGTTCGGTGTGTCACAGGCACAGGAAGCAGGCACGTACCCAGCATGCATCCCCCAAGTCGGAATGTGGCTACCTTCATGGTGGGGAAAAACCAAAGCATACGCAAAATCTCACCATTGGTGAACCTCGGAGCTCTAGCCGAGAGACATAAAAAAACTGTGGAAAAACGCTGTGAAAAATGCACGAGAGAAAGAAATACTGCTACACCTCCTTCATACCTCACACAATAACAACACAGTGAAAATTAACGCCAAACCAGAACAAAGCCCACATGCAGGCATGTCTTTCACGCACATGTGCACAGAATCAAGCAAGCCTAGGAACACATGCCAGAGGACCAAAATCCACGTGGGGAGTAGGGGTGTGTGTGTGTGTGTGTGTGTGTGTGTGTGCGTGCGTGCGTGCGTGCGTGCGTGCGTGCGTGCGTGCGTGTGTGTGTGTGTGTGTGTGTTCTAATTCATTTAAAGAGTGCGAGTGTGAGTGTATGTGTGTGTTGGTTTGTAAGTGTGTGTGTGTGTTTGTCTGTCTGCCTGTCCGTCTGCCTGTCTGTTTGCCTGTCTGCCTGTCCGTCTACCTGTCTGTTTGCCTGTCTGTCTGCCTGTCTGTCTGTCTGTCTGACAGTCTGCTATCTCTGTGCCCCAGCTTTTATGTGTCTGAATTTCTATACTGTGAACGGGAGGTGCATTCGAGCTTTAAAATCTGTGCATGTCTGTGTATCAGGACATCTGTAGTGTGAGTCATCAGCACTCCATGTTCCAGCAGTCATCAGCACTCCATGTTCCAGCAGTCATCATCAGCACTCCATGTTCCAGCAGTCATCATCAGCACTCCATGTTCCAGCAGTCATCATCAGCACTCCGTGTTCCAGCAGTCATCATCAGCACTCCATGTTCCAGCAGTCATCAGCACTCCATGTTCCAGCAGTCATCATCAGCACTCCATGTTCCAGCAGTCATCATCAGCACTCCGTGTTCCAGCAGTCATCATCAGCACTCCATGTTCCAGCAGTCATCATCACTTCATGTTCCAGCAGTCATCAGCACTCCGTGTTCCAGCAGTCATCAGCACTCCATGTTCCAGCAATCAGCAGCAGCACTCCATGTTCCAGCAGTCATCAGCACTCCATGTTCCAGCAGTCATCATCAGCACTTCATGTTCCAGCAGTCAGCAGCACTCCATGTTCCAGCAGTCGTCATCATCACTCCGTGTTCCAGCAGTCATCATCAGCACTCCGTGTTCCAGCAGTCATCAGCACCACTCCATGTTCCAGCAGTCATCATCAGCACTCCATGTTGCAGCAGTCATCAGCACTCCGTGTTCCAGCAGTCATCAGCACTCCATGTTGCAGCAGTCATCAGCACTCCATGTTCCAGCAGTCATCAGCACTCCGTGTTCCAGCAGTCATCATCAGCACTCCATGTTCCAGCAGTCATCAGCACTCCATGTTCCAGCAGTCATCAGCACTCC
>CM054136.1:90881756-90926756 GCA_028751875.1 Rapana venosa | reverse complement strand
GATGATGATGATGATGAGGAGGAGGAGGAGGAGGAGGAGTGGTGGTGATGGGTGGTGGTGATGAGTGGTAATGATCAATGGTGCATGATGATCAATGATGGATGATGATCACTGATCAATGGATGATGATCACTGATCAATGGATGATGATGATGATGATGATGATGATGATGATGATGATGATGATGATGATGATGATGATGATGATGATGTGATGGTGATGTGATGGTGGTGGTGGTGGTGGTGGTGGTGGTGGTGGTATGGTGGTGGTGGTGGTGGTGGTGGTGGTGGATGGTGGTAATCAATGACGGGTGATGATGATCAATGACGGATGATGATGATCAATGACGGATGGTCATGATCGATGATGGATGATGATGATCAATGATGATGATAATCAATGATAGATGATGACGATCAATAATATATGATGGTGATCAATGACGATCAGTGATGGAGGATGATGACGATCAATGGAGGAAGCGCTGCACTGACAGACAGACAGACAGACAGAGGCCAGGACAGAGGATGAAGGACCAGGCACAGCACCGACACAACACACGTCTGTCTGCCGCCACAGTCTCTCTACAGGCCTCTGTGATGCATGCCGCCACTGGTCATGGCGCTGTGCTTCCTTACTGCTGCATGCTGGGTTTCTGCATCCCTGTTGCTTTGCTGTGTTACTGCTGCTGGGTTTCTGCGTCCATGTTGCTTTGCTGTGTTTCTGCTGCTGTGTTTCTGCATCCCTGTTGCTTTGCTTTGTTACTGCTGCTGGGTTTCTGCATCCCTGTTGCTTTGCTGTGTTACTGCTGTGGTTTAATGTTTCTGTGCTTGTCACTACATTGCGTTCACTACTGCTTACTGTTCATTTCACAAAAATGCAAACCGCACATTGATGGAAGCAGACATTGATTTTCCGGCCATAGCAGCAGATAACAACATAACTGTTACAGAAGGCAACGCTTCCCATCGTAAAAGCTTGGAAGAGAAAAGCGATACCTTCTCAGGGAGCCAAACATCGTGTGTATGATATCTAGCTTTGCTTTCTCATACCGTGTTGTGTCAAGGAAGAGGGTAAAAGCAAAACCTGGATACAAGGCTTCACCCTGCTCTTTCCTTCTTTCTCTGTTCCCTCTGTCTGTCTTAGCCATCCAGCAGCGAGCTGACGTGCTGGGGTCTGCAGAGCAGCTTCTCTCATTCCTCCTTCCCTTTCCTGGTGCCGCTCCTGTTTATGTGGCCATGTGCCATGATGATGTCTGTCAGTGTCCATGTGCCATGATGAGGTCTGTCAGTGTCCATGTGCCATGATGATGTCTGTCAGTGTCCATGTGCCATAATGAGGTCTGTCTGTGGCCATGTGCCATGATGAGGTATGTTAGTGTCCATGTGCCATGATGAGGTCTGTCCATGTGCCATGATGAGGTCTGTCCATGTGTCATGATGAGGTCTGTCCATGTGTCATGATGAGGTCTGTCACTGGCCATGTGCCATGATGAGGTATGTCCATGTGCCATGATGAGGTCTATCCATGTGCCATGATGAGGTCTGTCAGTGACCATGTGCCATGATGAGGTCTGTCCATGTGCCATGATGAGGTCTGTCAGTGGCCATGTGTCATGATGAGGTCTGTCCAAGTGTCATGATGAGGTCTGTCAGTGGCCATGTGCCATGATGAGGTCTGTCCATGTGTCATGATGAGGTCTGTCAGTGGCCATGTGCCATGATGAGGTCTGTCCATGTGTCATGATGAGGTCTGTCACTGGCCATGTGCCATGATGAGGTCTGTCAGTGGCCATGTGCCATGATGAGGTCTGTCCATGTGTCATGATGAGGTCTGTCACTGGCCATGTGCCATGATGAGGTCTGTCAGTGGCCATGTGCCATGATGAGGTCTGTCCATGTGTCATGATGAGGTCTGTCCATGTGTCATGATGAGGTCTGTCCATGTGTCATGATGAGGTCTGTCCATGTGTCATGATGAGGTCTGTCACTGGCCATGTGGCATGATGAGGTCTGTCTGTGGCCATGTGCCATGATGAGGTCTGTCTGTCAGTGGCCATGTGCCATGATGAGGTCTGTCAGTGGCCATAGTTATTGCCGTGCCATTTAATGCTGGCCCCCGCTTGCCTGGTGCATCTCCGTCTGACTTAAGCACCTCCATCACCACCAACCATCACCACCACCACCACCACCACCACCACACCACTCACCCACCACAACTCATCACCACACACCACCACCACCACATCACCACCCACACCATCTCCACCATCACTACCACCATCCACCACCACCACCACCACATCACTACCACACCACCACCACCCCTACACACCACACCACCCACCCACCACTATCACTACACACACCACCACCACCACCACCACTCACTCACCACCATCACATCATACTACCACCACCACCACCACCATCACACCACCACCACACACCACCATCCCCCACCACACACACCACCACACCATCACCATAACACACCACCACCCACCATCACCATCATCACTACCACCACCCACCATCACCACCATCCATCACTACCACCACCACCACCACCACCACCACCACTACCACCACCACACCATCACCACCACCACCCACCATCACCATCACACCACCACCACACACACCACTACCACCACCAACCACCACCACCACCACTACCACCACCAACCACCACCACCACTCCACCACACCACACAATCACTACCACCACCACCACCACCACCACCACCACTACACCCCACCACCACACCACCCATCACTACCACCACCACCATCACCACACCATCACTACCACCACTCACACCACCACCACTACCACACCACACCACCACCACCACCACTACCACCACCACCACCACCACCACACACTACCCACCACACCACCACCACCACCACCACTACCACCACCACCACCACCACCTCACCACCACTACCACCACCACCACTACACCACCACCACCACCACCACCACTCACTACCACCACCACACACACCACCACCATCACTACCACCACTACCACCCCACCACCACCACCACACTACCACCACCACTACCACCACACCACCACACATACCACATCACTACCACCACCACTACCACCACCTACCACCACCACCACCTCACACTACCACCACCACACCACCACCACACCATCATCACCACCACCACCACCACCACCACACACCAACCACCACCACCACCATCACTACCACCACCACTACCACACCAACCACCACCACCATCACACCACCACCACTACCACCACCATCACCACATCACCTACCCCACCACCCCCACTACCACCACCACCACCACCACCATCACTACCACCACTACCACCACCACACACCACCATCACTACCACCACCACACCATCACTACCACCACCCCACCACTCATCATACCAGTAACCATTCTTACACCGTACACACATATACCTATCCCATACCACCTCACCCCCTCCTTCCTTCCTCCTCTTCCACCCTTCCTACCTCCTTCCTTCCTCCTTCCTCCTCTTCCTTCCTCCTTCCTCCACCCTCCTCCATCATCACTACCTCTCCATTCCACCACCATTCTCTCCTCCTCTTCTTACGCCACCACTCACTCCCTCTTCACCCTTCCACCACCACCTACCATCACTACCACCCACAACTACACGTACCATCCATTTCCACACCACCGACCACTCCTCAGCCTACACTGTTTCATTGCAGAACCAAGGGTAGAGAGACGGCAGGTTGTTGACAGCTGCGTGAAAAAGATGATGTAGTATGTCTAGAATGATACCACAAAGTCTGCGCTGCTTCTTCTTCCTTCCGTTCCTTCTATCTTCCTTCTTCCTTCCTTCCGTCCTTCCTTCCTTTTCCTTCCGTCATATCCTTCCGTCCTTCCTTCCCGTCCTTCCTTCCGTCCTTCTTCGTCCTTCCTTCCTTCCTTCCGTTCCTTCTTCCTTCTTCCTTCCGTCCTTCCTTCCTTCCGTCCTTCCTTCCTTCCTTCCTGCCTTCCTTCCTTCCGTCCTTCCTTCCTTCCGTCCTTCCTTCCTTCCTTCCTTCCGTCCGTCCTTCCTTCCTTCCTTCCGTCCTTCCTTCCTTCAGTCCTTCCTACATTGTCCAACAGGGAGGTGTGACTGCCAGTGAAAGGAGAAGTGGCTTCATGGTTTGAACATAGGTTAAAAAAGATGCAGTGTCTTTTTCTGGCTCTGCTTTGTCGATTCGCCATCTCTTGAATGGACTTAAGGAAAACGTTCGTTTCTTGCAGCTGCTGTCTTTCACACGTGTTGTGTTTCAGAAATATAGCTCCAGAATGTTCAAGTTCAGACACCAAGTAGTTCCAATGGGAATTTTACAAAAAGGAAGAATCTGCTCTTAGTTTTAACTTTTTATTTCATGAAAGACAGCTATTGACAAATTTCTCTTTCTACACCAGAAAAAATATTGACCTTGTCAGCAATTTTCTGAAGATAAAAAATCTGCCGGGACTGACTTTTTGGCACTGAGTGCTCCTCACTGCGACCTTCCGCCATAGCATCAGCCAGAACAGGAATGATTCACAGCACTTCTGTCTTCCACAGTGCTGCAGCGCAGCCCCAACCTATGGTTTCCAGGACACAGCGCACGTGATATTCGTCTACCCCAGCAACCAGAGCTGTGTGCCTCCTGTGGAGGACTCCATAAGGCAGGTCCTGTATAGTCACCATGTCACCATCACCATCACCATCACCATCACCCACACTACCCATTTCAAACTGACAGATGTCATGAACCTGATTGGGAATTCTTTATAAAAATCAATGAATAGTATTTATGGCTGTTACTGTATAGGTTTCTTCTGTGTCATCCGGATTCAATATCTTTTCCTTATCCATAATGTTTTGCCAGAAGACGTCAATAGAAGATGGGATGGGACCATATATGGCAAGAAAAAAGGGGCAGAGGGCAGAATGGTCAGTGCAGTGCAGTGCAGTACAGAGGCACGAAATGTTGTGAACACATTGTCTGACAGTGCAGGGAAGTCAGGAAGGCGAGTCATCAACAAGAAATGGCCTCTGCTTCAGTCCACTTGCCTCCTCAACCGTTGTCGATTCTCTGACAACAAAAGTTGATGTCAGTCACACAGATCACAATGTTATAAACAGAATAAGTTTTTGACCGGCTGTCTCCTGCCCCCTCCACATACACAGTCTCTATCCCTCCCTCCCCCAGTGCCGCAGAGCAGGCAGATTGTGTCATGTCCTATCATGTCCTGTCCTGTTCTGTCCTGTCTTGTCTTGTCTTGTCTTGTTCTGTCTTGTTCTGTCCTGTTCTGTCCTGTTCTGTCCTGTTCTGTCCAGTTCAGTGATGTGCTGTGATGTGATGTGATGTGATGTGATGTGATGTGATGTGATGTGATGTGATGTGATGTGATGTGATGTGCTGCCAGTCGCTGTGCTCTCTGCTCTGAAGTGTCTGTCATCTCATGGTTATTCATTCCTCCTGGCCACGCCAGCTTATACAGCCATCAGATTTCAATGCAAAGACAGTCAGTCTGAACTTCTCTCTCTCTCTCTCTCTCCTCTCTCTCCTCTCTCTTCTCTCTCTCTCTCTCTCTCTCTCCTCTCTCTCTCTCTCTCTCTCTCTCGTAGGTATAAGTCCATGGAATATCATTTAAATGGTAATGTGACAGACTCGTATGAAAGTGATGTCAGAAGCTAATACTGTAGATATCAGTTTTCTACAGCGAAGTTTGGGGTGTTTTTTAACCAGTCTCTGCATCAAACACGGAAGAAACGACACATAGTGTCTTTGTAAAACATAAGAAATTGTGCTTTCACACTGTCCGTATTGTACAAGATCGATTTTTCATTTAAAGTGTGTGTGTGTTGTTGTTGATGCTCTTGTTGTTGTTGCTGCTGTTGTTGTTGCTGTTGTAAACAGAAATTGAAAGATAAGATTTGATTTATTGATTTTAGTCAGGTTTCTTTTAGAGAAATGTAATAGTCAGTACACACACACACATACATACACCCGCAAGCACATACACATATACACACATACACACACATACAAACACATACACATACACACACATACACATACACATACACGCTTTAAATGAAGAAAGTGGTTTTCTTCTTGCAGAGGGAGGTCAGCCAGTTGCCAGTGGCTTCAGTGTTTTTGTGATCAGCTTCAAAAGACTGATGGAACAGCAACCCCTACTTTTGTTACACGTTCTTTCCCGTTGTGAGTGTCAATATTTCTACTTGCATTTGGGGTTGTTGTTGTTGTTGTTGTTCTTCTTCTTCTTCATCTTTACAATTCTTCTTCTTCGTCTTCTTCTTCTTCTTCACAATTCTTCTTCTTCTTCTTCTTCTTCTTCTTCTTCTTCTTCTTCTTCGCAATTCTTCGCATTCCTTCTGCGCATTCTTCTTCTTTGCATTCTTCTTCTTCGCATTTTTCTTCTTCGCATTCTTCTTCTTCTTTAGGGGACGGGATAGCTCAGTGATCAGAGCACTCGCTTTCCCCCAGCCAAGTTAAGCAGCGTCGAGCGTGGTTACCATTTGGATGGGTGACCGTTTGCGCGCCTTGGCTTCAGTACAGTTCCCCCAGTTCACCCAGCTGCAAATGGGTACCTGCCCTCTTTAGGGTCAGGGAAGGTAAAGCAGCGAGGGAGAGGAGATGGGCGCCGCCCTCAATATGCTGGCCCTAGAGAAGTGAGGTCTCTGACGCCTCGCTCCCCTACGACCTTATAGGTTATGGGACTCCTTTACCTTTACCTTTTTATTCTTCTTCACATTCTTCTTCGCAATTCTTCTCCTCCTCTTCCTTCTTTGTTTCTCGTTTGATTGTTTATTGCTGTTGTTTTTGTTTTGGTTTGTGTGGGGATGGGGGTTGTTGTTGTTATTTGTTGGGGGTTCATTTTTAAAGGGGGGGGTATGTTTAATGTAGAGCGGCAGTATTTCCAGGTCCAGGGTCTGTGAGAGGTGACGTCATCAGGGATTGTTGCTTTGAACCCTTGATTGACAGTTGATCAACGTCATCTTCCTGCCAACTCTCACTTACCAGTGCCAGACATGGCCCCTGACAAAAGCCCTGGGGCAGAAACTGGTAACGTGTGAGATGAAGTGCTTGAGGAAAGCCGTCAACAAGACCAGGAGAGACAAGATAAGAAACGAGGTGATCAGAGACATGGTAGGAGCCACACCCGTCCTACACCATATTGAGCAACAACGAACCAAGTGGTTCGGGCACCTCACACGGATGCCACCAAACCAGCCAGCCTTGCGTGCTTACAACTTGAGGTACTCTGGATGGAGTGGTTCCTCGGCAGAAACACTGAAAGTCCATGGATTGTCCCTCCTCCAAGCTACCCGCCTTGCAGCAGACAGACATTTATATCTCCCAGCGACGCCACAGAGTACAAGCGGAAGGAAAAAGTAAAGTAAGTATTGACAGTTGGAGAAGCTAGGAAAGGGGAGGATGACAGGTGGGGAAGGGAATGGAGATGGGAGCTAAGGAGAGGGAAGTGGTGTGTGTGGTGGGGGGGGGGGGGGGGGTGACGGAGACAGATCTAAGCCTTCTTCCTGCGTCCAGAAAGGTATTAACACACGGCATTAACCGGCTTCGGGCTTTTTCCCTGTTCTCTTTCTTTTAAAGAGTTTGAAATACAATTTGCTAATGTTCTTCTTCGCTTTTTTCTATCTTTGTTTCTTTATAGGGTTTAAAATACAATTTGCCAGTTGATTTCTTCGTTTTTTATGTCTTTGTTTCTTTATAGGGTTTAAAATACAATTTGCCAGTTGGTTTCTTCGTTTTTAATGTCTTTGTTTCTTTATAGGGGTTAAAATACAATTTCCTGGTGTTCTTTCTGATCTTTTAAGCTGGAATTGTTTTTTCGCATCCAGTTTATTATTCATTTTCCGTTTTATACCGAAAGATTGCAGTGAGCTCTCTTGATATAAAAACGGGGTAATAAAGATTTCTTTTCTTCTGCAGTCTGTTACAGGGTAACCTCAAACCAGCCATTGGGGGGCAGTCATTCACGCATTGTATTGCAGTCCTGACTGCAAGTTGCAGTTTTAAATACCAAAGGGAGTTTTAGACTCTGGCCACTCCTGCCCACATTGAGCTGGTGGTGAGCTGAGCAGAAAGACTGGGACCACACAGTCCTGTGTCATCTTTACAATGCAAGTTTCAGAGTGTTGCTCAAAGACTTGGCCAACACTGCAGGTGTCTGTCTCTCGGGCGCTGTTGGCTCTGGACCATGTCATTATAGGAAGCAGAGGGTTCTCTCTGTTAAGTATTCTAAAATAGCATCCATCATCACGGCATCATGGTTACAGTTTCGTTACAATCGACCGTCATGAAAGAAACAAAAAGTGTCTGTGATCGAGTGTGCTCTGTTGCTCTGGCCTCATGGTGATCTCAGTTTGGGGTTTGGCTTCTCGTACACTTCCGTACACGTAGTGAGTTTGTGCCACAGCTTTCAGGGTGTAGACATCCATAGCAGATGGTCATGTCTGTGCTGACTGCTAGTGCACGGGGACCTGTCTCACAGGTTCCACGGCTTCACAAGCATTGCCGTCAGGAGGGGGGTGGGGGGGCTCGTAGGTGGGTTTCTGTGAAAGCTAGGACAGCACAGGCACATAGAACTTCACCAAAGTGACCCTGCAGCAGCGCAGGGCCCTTCTGGCTGGTGGCTTTATAGGGGTCTGTCACTGATCATCTCCCTGTGACTATCTTTCCCTAAGAACAACACGGCATGAACGGACTGGGTGTTTCAGGGGCGGAAGGTGGGATGACGGCAAGGGAACAGCAGGACAGGCACGTCACGTACAACGAAGCAGCTTCAAGTTCAGAAGTCAGTGCATACTCTCAGTCTGGACTTTACTGTCCAAACGCCTTGTTGACCAGTAACCAGAAGACAGAGTGTCTTCACGATGGACACACTGGTGTGAGTGTGTACACGTTACACGTACAGCCACAGCACCAAGGACACACGATGGTTCCAGAACTTCTGTCCCTGCATGGATGAGCATTCGATCGACAGCTGAGGGCAGGGGTGCATACAAGGCAACACGCTTTGTTCATTGTGCCAAGGCCTACAATGACTTGTCGCTGTGGTTTAAAATGGGACGTGGTGATTGTCTTCAGATCTCACAAGTTCGTACTATAAGAACGTGCACTCCCTTTACAGAAGAAAAATTATCCTCTGAAGTTGGAGTATGGCTGCCTAGCTGGTGTGGTACTTGAATACAGCCATACACGCAAACTTCTCATCCTGTGTGTACTTACAGTCTAACAGTTTATTCCCAGGTATGGTCAGTTAGATGGTGTACATATTCTGGGTGCCCACCAAAATATTAAGCTAGGGAACGTCCAACAACAACCAATAATATTCAAGAAATCCACAGGCTGGAAATCAGTCCAACAATAACCAATAATATTCAAGTAACTCACAGGCTGAGAATCATCCAACAACAACCAATAATATTCAAGTAACTCACAGGCTGAGAATCATCCAACAACAACCAATAATATTCAAGTAACTCATAGGCTGAGAATCATCCAACAACAACCAATAATATTCAAGTAACTCACAGGCTTAGAGCCAGTTAGGTCGGAGAGCAGAAAATGAGACAGTTTACTATGGAAAGGATTTATGGGGTAGAGGGCTTGCTTTGCTTCGTTAGTGGGGTTTGGTTTCTTTGATTGGGTTGGTTGGTTTGGGACAGGGGGGGGGGGGTCTGTGAAAAGCCATGGTGAAATTCTATTTTGGTAAAACAATGGGAAAGCAAACGTTGACGTGTATAATCAGAAAGCTGTCTTTTTGATCAGAAATCTATCCGTTCTCTGATCAGAAAGTTATCTGATAACAAAGCCGTCTGTTGTCTGATCACAAAGCTGTCTGCCGTCTGATAACAAAGCTGTCTGCCGTCTGATAACAAAGCTGTCTGTTGTCTGATAACAAAGCTGTATCTTGTCTGATCACAAAGCTGTCTGTCGTCTGATAACAAAGCTGTCTGTTGTCTGATAACAAAGCTGTCTGTCGTCTGATCACAAAGCTGTCTGTTGTCTGATAACAAAGCTGTCTGTCGTCTGATCACAAAGCTGTCTGTTGTCTGATCACAAAGCTGTCTGTCGTCTGATCACAAAGCTGTCTGTTGTCTGATAACAAAGCTGTCTGTCGTCTGATAACAAAGCTGTCTGTCGTCTGATCACAAAGCTGTCTGTTGGAAACCTCACAGCAGTTCCACGGAAAGCTCCAGAGGCAGACTGATGTTTACTGTTTTCATTTCAAGAATAACAACCCGCAAAAACAGATGCTAACGCAGCTAATCAGATTGCCGTCTTTAAGGAATCCTGACAACAATTCCAGAAACAGCGCCAGAGGCAGAGTGTTGCTGGTGTAGCCAAACATCCCCTTTCTATTTTTACCCAGGAAAGTGTGCAGGCTTCTGCTTTTGGGCAAAGTGGACAGGTCCACATTTAGCCCACACCATGTCTGTACACCCGTCATCATGGACGTCGTCTTTCGTTCTTCTGTTGCCCAGTTAGCTTTCCTCGTATCCACTCACACTTCACTCACACACACACACACAATCACACAACACACACACTCACACACACACACACACACATACAACACACACACACCACACACACACATACACACACACCACACACACACACACACAAACATACACACATTCACTCACACACACAGACACACACAGCACACACAGACACACACATTCACTCACACACACACACACACACAGACACACACAACACACACACTCACACACACACAGACACACACAACACACACACACACACACACTCACACACACTCACACCACACTACACAACACACACACACAACACACACACACACACACTCCACACACACACACACACACACACACACACACACACCTACCCCTCACACACACACAGGGCTCCTTTCTCACACCACACACCACAGATACAGGGGTCAAGCCAGCCTTCCACTGTTGAGAAAAAATATCTATCTATCTATTATCTGTCTATCTACCTACCTACCTATCTATCTACCGATCTATCTATTATTTGTCTATCTACCTACCTACCTATCTATCGATCGATCTTTCTATCTGTCTGTCTATCTATCTGTATATCTATCTGTATATCTATCTATCTGTCTGTCAATCTATTTATCCATTTATCCATTTATCTATCTATTTATCCATTTATCTATCTATCTACCTGTCTATCTATCCGTCTGTCTGGCTGTCTGTCTATTTATTCATTTATCTACCTATCTATTTATCCATCTATCCGTCTATCTACCTATCTATTTATCTGTCTATCTATCTATCTGTTTATCTATCTGTCTGTTTGTCTGTCTTGCTATTTGTCCATCCATCTATCTTTCTTTTTATCTGTACATCTATCTATCTGTCCATCTCTGTGAGACAAATGAAATTCACACCGAGTAAAGCAGTTTTATGGAGGGTGTTTCCACTGGCTGACTTTTTACGTGCATTGTGGGATGGCTTTACACAGAGGAGAGGACACAGCACTTTGCTGGAAAGCAGGTTACCTCCCTCAGAGAATGCTTCAGCAGTGTCACTCTTCTCTCCCCCTTTTCCCATGACTGAAAGCAACACAGCGTCACCACGCTGACCTCTGGCCACTTTCAGCGCCAGGATGTATCTTGCCCCCATGAAAGCTAATCAAGTTTCCCGATATTAATTTTGTGTAAGTGGAAAATGGAACAGGAAGAGTCCATGTTTCGGGGGAGGGGTGGGGGGAAAGGTTGAAGGAAGAGTGATGGTGGTTGTGTCTGTGTTCCAGTTGCTTGTGTCTGTGTGCTTGTACTGCCAGTTCTGCTTGTGTTCCCCCAAGGTGCCTTTACTCCTCCTCACACATCCCCACTCTTCCTGTGGTCTGGAAGAGCATAATTATACTATGCTCAGTGTTCTGGAGAATGCCAGACTTTGGACAGGGAGAGGAGAGGGTGAAAGGGTGAGGATGGTAAAGAAGATTGGACTTTTTGTTGCTGTGTTGTGCTTTTCTTTTAATGTGATTTCAGATTTTTTGAAATGTTGACAGGAATATTGATCAATGGCTTACCTTGCTTTTGTGTGTCCTGGTCTATGGGCTATAGCATTCGGCCTGCCTGAAGCGTCACACTGGTGTTGCCCTTCGCGGGGTGATTCACATGTGTGCATCGTTTCCTGCCTGAAGCGTCACACTGGTGTTGCCCTTCGCGGGGTGATTCACATGTGTGCATCGTTTCCTGCCTGAAGCGTCACACTGGTGTTGCCCTTCGCGGGGTGATTCACATGTGTGCATCGTTTCCTGCCTGATCAACCTGCACGCTATCTTTCCCTGAATGGCGACACATAGCTGCGTTCTTGCCGCTGTGTCACAGAGCTACTGCCAGCAGCCCACAAACGACAAGAAGTCATGGTCACCATGGGCCACCAGCCACAGGAGACCCTGCACTGTTGTGGGCTTTGGGCTGGTTGAGTGCTGCTGTTCCGATTCAGCATGATGTCAAAGCTGGGAAACCATGTACTTTGTTTCCGACCTTGATTTGTTTATTTCTTTATTTGTACCACTTTAAGTCACGGCAGATTTCTCTGCGTGAAATTCGGGCTGCTCTCCCCGGGGAGAGCGCGTCGCCACAAGATCAGCGCCACCTTTCTTTTCTTTTTCCTATCTGCAACTGTATTTGTTTCCCTATTAGAGTGGCTTTTTCTACAGAATTTTGTCGGGGACAACTCTCTTGCTGTGGGTTCTTTTACGTGCGCTAAATAATTGTGTGTAACACACAGGACCTCGGTTTATCGTCTCATCCGAAAGACTAGCACCAAGACCACCACTCATGGTCTAATGGATGGTGGGGGGGGGGGAGGAGTTTCGGGTCCAAACAGAATTCGAACCACCGTACATCTCCGACTCGAACACATCGCTTTCTAGGCAGGCGTGTTACCTCTAGACCACCGATCCACCTGGGAAATGAGTAACTAGAGAGGTGGCGGCGTGACCTGGCGGTCAAAGCCTTGGCTGGCAGTCTGACGGCACGGGTCGGAGGCACCGCCGAGACACTTGCTAGAGGAGATTTGTCTCCTAGAGTTGATGTAAGTATCGACTCCAAGGTTTTAAAGTGAGGTCCCGTGTGCACCTGTACGCAGAACATCTTACGAACACGTTAAAACACGTTCTTTATTGTGGAAGAGTAGGCCATTGCATGCTGGAGGGAACAGATGGTGAACATTTTGAAAATGCATGTAGGTGTCGGGTCTAACCTGAATGTGACTACTGCGGCAGAGGCAAAACCTTCTCCATTGTTGAACTCGTAGCTCTAACCTATAAAAAAAAAAAAGGTAAAGTTAAAGGTGTCCCATAACCTATGTGGTCGTAGGAGAGCGAGGCATCAGAGACCTCACTTCTCTAGGGGCCAGCATATCGAAGGCGGCGCCCATCTCCTCTCCCTCACTGCTTTACCTTCCCTGACCCTAAAGAGGGTGGAACCCATTTACAGCTGGGTGAACTGGGGAACTATACTGAAGACAAGGCGCGCAAACAGTCACCCATCTAACTGGTAACCACGTTCGACTCTGCTTTAACCTTGGCTGGGGGAAGCCTCTAGCCTAGGTAAGAAACAAAGGAAGAATCCAAATGTGCTCTTATTTCGCCTCTTTGTTCATCTTGTCTGTTTATGTGTATGTGTATACGCAAAGCAGAAGACTGTGGGTCTGGAGGAAGCTGGTTTAAAAATCTTCAGTGGTGCCCCCACGGTTTGTGGGACTACGGGAGAAGTGAAGGTGAAGACGTACAGGTGTTATTTATCGAGGTGTCTGTTCACTGCTGGTTGTGAGGGCTGTGGCAAAAAGCCGCAACATGGAGGCTGGAGAGAGAGACAGACAGACAGAGACAGAGAGAGACAGAGACAGAGAGATATACAGAGACAGAGAGAAAAAGAGACAGAGAGACAGAGTAGAGACAGAGTAGAGGCAGAGACAGAGTGAGACAGAGAGAGACAGACACAGAGACACAGAGACACAGAGAGACACAGAGAGACACAGAGAGACAAAGAGAGACAAAGAGAGACACACACACAGACAGAGACACAGAGAGAGACACAGAGAGAGACACAGAGAGAAACACAGAGAGGGAGGAAGAGAGACACACACACACAGAGACAGAGAGAGAGCAGTGATTTGAGAACATTGCTGACGTCTTCTCCGTCATCTGATGCTCTGCTGACGTCTTTCTACCGACAAAGAAAAAAATTAATGCTTTCTTCTCATTCTTTGTTTTCTCCTCTTCTTCTTCTTCTTCTTCTTCTTCTTCTTCTTCTTCTTCTTCTTCTTCTTGTTCTTCGCTATTCTTCTTCTTCGCTATTCTTCTTCTTTTTCGCTATTCTTCTTCTTCTTCGCTATTCTTCTTCTTCGCTATTCTTCTTCTTAATTCTCCTTCTTGTTGTTGTTGTTGTTGTTCTTCTTCTTCTTCTTCTTCTTCTTCTTCTTCGCTATTCTTCCTCTTCGCTATTCTTCTTCTTCTTCGCTATTCTTCTTCTTCTTCGCTATTCTTCTTCTTCTTTTTCTTCTTCTTCTTCTTCTTCTTCTTCTTCTTCTTCTTCTTCTTCTTCTTCTTCTTCTTCTCCTCCTCCTTCTTCTTTGCTATTCTTCTTCTTAATTTCTCTCTCTTCTTCCTCTTCTTTTTCTTCTTCTTCTTCTTCGCAATTCTTCGCATTTCTTCTTAGCAATTCTTCTTCTTCTTCCTCCCAATTCTTCGCTATTCTTCTTCCTCTTCTACTTCTTCTTCTTGGCTGTTCTTCTTCTTCTTCTTTTTCTTCTTCTTCTTTTTCGCTATTCTTCTTCTTAATTCTTCTTCTTCTTCTTCTTTGCATCCAGCCCTCTGGCAAAAGAGAAGCAGGTACTGGGATTTCCCAGGCAAACTGGGGGACACCCTCAGGCCTGTACTGTGTGCCTTCACTCTCTTTAGTTCACAGGGGCACAGCACTGACAATGTGGCGCTGAAGTAACGGTCTCTGCTGGCAGTTGTGGGCAGCAGCCTGGGTCAGTGGTTTGCTGTCCATGCTGCAAAGTGTCCATCTGTCTGTCTGTCTGTCTGTCCGTCTTTTTTCCCTGTGCATACTGCTACTACTGGGGACGGGATAGCTCAGTGGTCGGAGCACTCGCTTTCCCCCAGCCAAGTTAAGCAGCGTCGAGCGTGGTTACCAGTTGGATGGGTGACCGTTTGCGCGCCTTGGCTTCAGTACAGTTCCCCCAGTTCACCCAGCTGTAAATGGGTACCTACCCTCTTTAGGGTCAGGGAAGGTAAAGCAGCGAGGGAGAGGAGATGGGCGCCGCCCTCAATATGCTGGCCCTAGAGAAGTGAGGTCTCTGACGCCTCGCTCCCCTACGACCTTATAGGTTATGGGACTCCTTTACCTTTTACCTTTCCTATACTGCAAAGCCCTCTGTGTTCATCTGTCTGTCTGTCTGTCTCCTGGTCACTTTTCCCCTTCCACTGTCCATTCAAGGGCGGCCTTGACAGTCCATTGCTGTTGTCACATGGTCACACTAGTGTCATTGCCTGATGGGCTGTATACCGCTGACAATCATTAGGTCACACTAGTGTCATTGTCTGATGGGCTGTATACAGCTGACAATCATTAGGTCACACTAGTGTCATTGCCTGATGGGCTGTATACAGCTGACAATCATTAGGCCACACTAGTGTCATTGTCTGATGGGCTGATGGGCTGTATACAGCTGACAATCATTAGGTCACACTAGTGTCATTGCCTGATGGGCTGTATACCGCTGACAATCATTAGGTCACACTAGTGTCATTGTCTGATGGGCTGTATACCGCTGACAATCATTAGGTCACACTAGTGTCATTGTCTGATGGGCTGTATACCGCTGACAATCATTAGGTCACACTAGTGTCATTGTCTGACGGGCTGTATACCGCTGAAAATCATTATACCTGCCACAGCCACACAACGTGGTCTTGTGTCCAGAGGGGTGGATTACTGTAGAAAAGCATGTTGCTTATGACTTTACCTCTTTTAGATAAAATTAGTCTATCAGATGGTTACTGTAGAAAAGCATGTTGCTTATGACTTTACCTCTTTTAGATAAAAATAGTCAATCAGATGGTTGTAGAAAAGTATGTTTGCTTATGACTTTACCTCTTTTAGATAAAATAAGTCAATCAAATAGTTGTAGAAAAGCATGTTTGCTTATGACTTTACTTCTTTTAGATAAAATAAGTCTATCAGTTAACACATGACAAAGCCGTCCTGAAAACAGCTTTATTTTGACAGAAACTGACATATAAAATAGCAGTAAATGTGTTGCGACAATACAGCACAATACAAAACAATACACTTCAACATAACACAAAGCAACAAGGAACAAATCGGCACACCACTACAGCATGTCAATAGAAGAAATGGAAATAACAGAACAGGGAAAAAGACAATAACTACGACCTTATTTTGCATGTGGCCATTGTTTCTTCTTTGGCGCATTGTCTTGTGGCGTCCATGCAGATCAGAGAAACAGGCCAGGGAGGAGGGGTGGGGAGGGGGAGGGGGGGACAGCAGACTGGAAGAGGGTGTGGGTGGGCAGAAGGCCGCTCAGTGGAACGAGGGAAGCAGAGACACAAAGCTGTGGAGTCAGTCCTTTCCTTCCCCGACCCTCTGCCCCCCCCCCCCCCATCCCTCTGCCCCCCCCCCCCCATCCCTCTGCCTCCAGAAAGCAGGCAGGGGCTGGCGGCCAGTTGTCTGTCTGTCTGGTCTTGTCTGTTCTGTCTGTCTTGTCATGCAAATGGCATTGCTCTTGATTTCAATGTAAAACAACACGGTTTTTATTCTGAACTTGTTCTGTCAGAGCATGCCATGTTGTTGCCATGTGAGCGGATTGTCTTTTTATCTGAATGTAGGTCACAGGGCAAAAGTGCAATGAACGCTGGACCACAAAGCAAAAGCAGGTACACTAAAACTAGGTCACAAAAAGCAAATCAGGAAAAACACCACCATTAAAACAACAATAGAACACAACAACAACAACAACAGCATAAACTGCATCAACAACAACAACAGCACAAACTGCATCAACAGCAACAACAACAACAACAACAGCAAAAAACGACATCCACAAAGGCAGCAGAAGAGTCATCATGTTTGCAATCCCGAGGAAAGAATGGCGGCAAAGTGGCCATCAGTGATGGCGCTGTACAAGGGGAGGTAATAGGAAGGATCATTATCTTCTTCATGTACAGAGCTTTGCACTTTGCAAACTCAGCGATCTGCACTTCCTGGTCTGTCACACACACACACACACACACACACACAACACACACACACACATACACATACACACACATACATACAACATACACAAACGTGCTCACGCGCATGCTGTCATGCACATACGCATGTAAACGTGCGCACAAATCCAAAATAGGAATTCTTAATTATCTCTACATGAATGCTCTTGGAATGAAGCACACTAACCTCAGCTTACAGATGAAAAAGACAAACACGCCGATTGCTTCTAAATAAGAAAAAAACATGTCCACGGTCTTCGCCTTGATAACTTCCCTGTGGATAGGAAAGAATGTAAACACAAAGACTGATGCCAGCATCTGTATCCAGTTCCCACACAGAGCATGCTCTGATCAGTGTTAGTCAGATCTACAGACCAAATCCACGCTACAACATCAGGCGTGGTTTTTTTAACAAGAAGCACTGCTGAGAAAATTTATGTCAACATAATTGTCCGTCACTATATAAAAATATGTCAACAGTGTAAAATCTAGTAAAAACAAGTCTGTAACTTTATTTTTTTCAGATATGTATATACATTCTTTAATCATTCAAAAGAAAGAGTAATGAAAAGATGAATGTATCATGTATAAAAGAAAGTAGCTATGTGAATGATGTGATTTAAAAAGAAGACTGTGTGAATAATGTGGCCTCGGTTTATTGTCTCATCCGAAGGACTTTTTTGGAGAGTGCAGTCTCCACTGCTGTCAACTCCAGGAGAAAAATCCTCTTGAACGGGATTCAAACCCGGGTGCGTGCGCGTGTGTGCGTGCGTGCGTGCGTGCGTGCGTGCGTGCGTGCGTGCGTGCGCGTGGTGTGTGTGTGTGTGTGTGTGTGTGTGTTGTGTGTGTGTGTGTGTGTGTGTGGTGTGTGTGTGTGTGTGTGTGTGTGTGTGTGTGTGTGTGTGTGTGTGTGTGTGTGTGTGTGTGTGTGTGTGTGTGTGTATGTGCTCTTTCTGTAAAGTAACATATCTTCACCCAAAGTGCTAGATGATGATGATGATGATGATGATGATGATGATGATGATGATGATGATGATGATGATGATGATGATGATGATGATGATGATGATGATGATGATGATGATGATGATGATGACGACGCGACGACGAAAAGCTTATAAAAGGGAAGAAAAGAAGTCGGTTATAACGGGAAAAGAGCATGTTGTGACCTCACGGTGATCCCAGCTGCAGTGTTACCCCCGCTACAGCCCTGGCGGTCAGCTGAGGACGTGCTCCAGAGCCTGAATGAAGGGCTGCCGTGGACCTGAGGGCCAGCAACAAGCTCAGCGTCTCCACGTGGCGCTGGAGGCCTCTGCCTGGCTGTCTGCACCACCAGGCTGGCGTTGTCTTCAGTGGACAGCGTTGAAGGTGGTGGTGTCCAGCGCACCTTGGATCAGAGAAGGCACCCATTAAACATCTTCAAAGTGACCCAGCAGCAATGCCGGGTATCCTGGCTGGTGGTAGAGTGTCAGTCTGATCCACGTCTGAGTGCGATGAGTGTGGTGAGACTGGAATGAGAGGCGGGAAGGAGTAGCACTGGAGGACACAAAACACAACAACTAAACAACAACGACGACGACGAGTAGGATAACAGCAAAGACAATAGCAACCACAGCAGCGACAGCAATCTCAACAACAACACTTTACAGACTAAACTAAAACCAATATTGCCCTCCACACTAAAATGAAATCAACAACAAAGCACAAACAAAACAAACCAACAAAAAAAAACATCCCTACCCCTACCCCCACCCTCAAAATGCCCCAGCACTTTCCATCTTGCTGTTTGTGTTGACGTCAGCAAGAGGCACTGGGAGTAGTTGTCAGGGGTGCAGGCTGGACCCCGCACCTGTGTAATCACATCACCGGGATCATCATTACTGCTGTCCTTTGAAAGGCAGCCAGCCCCTGTCAGGGGGAGCAGAGACATCCCTAGCAAAACAACAGACATAGATCACCCACTCCAGCCAATCTTTCGGTAACAGAAAAAAGGAAAGAAGAAATGGTTAAAACGATGAAAGCCCTCCACAAAAAGCTTTCTACAATCCGTTTAAGAATCCACCACACGCCGCACACAGGAGTGAGCCAGTGGAGAAAACTGCAGAGCTGACGTGAGAGTTTGAGAGCAGTGTTTGTCAGCTTTTTTTTTCTTTAGTGCAGTCCTGTCATACGTCTTGTGCAGGATACATACTACATACTGTCATAATTTACATGCAACACTATACATATACATACATACATACATACATCATACATGTATACATACATACATACATGCATATCATTACATATACACATACATACATACCATACATACATGCATACATGCATACTATACATACATACATAACTGCATACATACATACATACATACATACATACATACATACATACATACATACATACATAACTATAATACAACATACAATACATACCATAACATACATACATACATACTACATACATACAAATACATACACAATACATACATACATACTACATCATACATACATACATACTATACATACATACATATACATACATACATACATACATATAATACATAACAATACATACATACATACATTACATACATCATACATACATACATAACATACATACATACATACATAACATACATACAATATCATACATACATACATACATACATACATACTACATACATACATCATACATACATACAATACATACATTACATACATACATACATAATACATATACATACAATACATACATATACATACATACATACATCACATACATAATACATATACATACATACATACACATACATACATACATACATAAACATACATACATATACATACCACATACATACATACATAAACATACATTACATACTACATACATACACATACATACATACATACATACATACAACTACATACTAAAACATACATACATACATACATGCATACATACACAACATACACTACATACATACATACATACATACATACATACATACATACATACATATACAATACCATACATACATACATCATACATACAACATACATACATACATACATACATACATACATACATACATACATACATACAACACATACATAATACATACATATTACATACTACACATAACATAACATACATACAATAATCATACATACATACAATACATACATACATACATACACATACATACATTTCATACATACATCATAAATACATACATACATACATACATACATACATACATCATACATACATACATACATACATACATACATACATACATACATACATACATACACATACATACATACATACATACAATACATACAACTTACATACATGCATACATACATACATACATACTATACATACATACATACATATACATACATACATACATACATACATACATACATACATACATACATACATACATACATACATACATACATACATACATACATACATGCATCATACATACATACATACATATATACATACATACCATACATACATACATACATACATACATTAACATACATACATACATACACAAATTACATACTACATACACATACATACATTACATACATACATACATACATACATACATACATACATACATACATACATACATGCAATTACATACATACATACATACATACATACAATACATACATACATACATACATACATACATACATACATACATACATACATACATACATACATACATGCATATATACATGCATACATACATACATACATACATACATACATACATACATACATACATACATACATTCATACATACATACATACATACATACATACATACATACATACATACACACATACATACATACATACATACATACATACATGCATAATATACGTACATACATACATACATGCATGCATAATACATCATGCACAATACATACATACATACATACATAATATACATACATGTATGCATGCATGCATACATACATTCATGCATACATACATACATACATTACATACACAACGGAACATCCACAATTGTCTCCCTTGTGTAAGGAGGAAGATCTGGGAGCGTAACGCCGTGTGTTACTAAAAATAGGACACAGCCATGACCTGTGTCAGGCCCTGTGTCCTTCAGTGACAGTCTAGTGCTGACCGCAAGCTGCCAGAAGACACCTCGCTCAGGGTGACATGTACAATGTGTACACAAGGCTCTGTACTGTCATACAGCCTCTGTACTGTCAGCCTCTGTACTGTCATACACCCTCTGTACTGTCATACAGCCTCTGTACTGTCATACACCCTCTGTACTGTCATACAGCCTCTGTACTGTCATACACCCTCTGTACTGTCATACAGCCTCTGTACTGTCATACATCCTCTGTACTGTCATACATGCTCTGTACTGTCATACAGCCTCTGTACTGTCATACAGCCTCTGTACTGTCAAAGACCACTGCTCTGAAGTGCGAGTTGGCTGCAGACATGGCAGTCTTAACCTGTCACACAAGCATACATGCCACTAGTCACTCATACTAATCCATACATCTACATCTACACACACTCCCGATCTACATACATTCGACATACTGCACACACTGTACACACACATACTCACACACATCTACATACATCAACATGCACATACTCATACCTCATACTACATACATACATACATACTACTACAACATACTGCATCACGACATCTTCATACATACTACATGCACATCTAAAACCTACATCTACATCTACTGCCCCTCATCACTCAACATATGCCCCTTACATACCTACTCTACATGCACCCCACTACTCATCATACATACTACCTCATCTACATACCTACAACATGCACACATACTTACATCATACATACATACATACATGCACCACTACTCATACATCTACACATCATGCCACTACATACTACATACATGCTCTCACTACCATACATACTACATACACTGCACACATACTTACATACATACATACATACACATACATAACATACATACATACATACATATACATACATGCACACATACTTACATACATACATACATACATACATAACATACATACATACATTCATACATACATACATACATACTGACAGGTAAGTGTGTGCATGCACATGTGTGTGTGTGTCCGTCTGTCTGTCTCTGTGTGTTTGACTGCCTGTGTTCATGTGCCATACTGTATGTATGCTTATGGTATGTGTGTGAAAGGGAGAGAGAGAGAAGTGCAAAACCAAAAGTATCCATTTGTTGTCATCATCTAAACAGTACAGGATTGCATTCTGCATGCTTCGGCACACAGAGCATCCCCCGCTGTGTACACCAGACAACAGCCTGACCAGCCCTTCTCTGACCAGTGTGGAGCCCTTCCCTGACCAGTGTGGAGCCCTTCCCTGACCAGTGTGGAGCCCTTCCCTGACCAGTGTGGAGCTAGCCTGACCAGTGTGGAGCTAGCCTGACCAGTGTGGAGCTAGCCTGACCAGTGTGGAGCTAGCCTGACCAGTGTCCAGCCCTTCCCTGACCAGTGTCCAGCCCTTCCCTGACCAGTGTGGAGCTAGCCTGACCAGTGTCCAGCCCTTCCCTGACCAGTGTCCAGCCCTTCCCTGACCAGTGTGGAGCTAGCCTGACCAGTGTGGAGCTAGCCTGACCAGTGTGGAGCTAGCCTGACCAGTGTGGAGCTAGCCTGCCCTGCACAGCTGGTCAGCTGAAGGCTGGCCCTGACCTCTCCACACTGTGCCCCCTGACCTCTACACACTGTGCCCCCTGACCTCTCCACACTGTGCCCCCTGACCTCTCCACACTGTGCCCCCTACCTCTCTCCACACTGCGCCCCCTGACCTCTCTCCACACTGTGCCCCCTGACTCTCTCCACACTGTGCTTCCTGACCTCTCCACACTGTGCCCCTGACCTCTCCACACTGTCCCCTGACCTCTCCTCACTGTGCCCCCTGACCTCTCCACACTGTGCCCCCTGACCCTCTCCACACTGCGCCCCTGACCTCTCTCCACACTGTGCCCCCTGACCTCTCTCCCCACTGCGCCCCCCTGACCTCTCCTCACTGTGCCCCTGACCTTCCTCACTGTGCCCCCTGACCTCTCCACACTGTGCCCCCTGACCTCTCCACACGTGCCCCTGACCTCTCCACACTGCGCCCCCTGACCTCTCCTCACTGTGCCCCCTGACCTCTCCACACTGTGCCCCCTGACCTCTCCACACTGCGCCCCCTGACCTCTCCACACTGTGCCCCCTGACCTCTCAACTCTGTGCTGCATAAGGCTGTGGTGCACAGGGCATTTGGAGCTGAGGCAGGCATGGGAGGGAGGGAGGGTGGAGGGAGGCAGTGACAGCACCGCGATGTCCTGTCACCTGGACCTCTGTCATCTGCACGACTTTCGTGGCTTGGTCAGAAGCTAATGAACCCTGACCTCTGTGTGACCCCGGGTCATGGTGGCGGCCGTGGCTCCGCTGCCTGCTGCTGTTGACTGAAGGACGGGTCAGGAGGCAGGCATCCCGAGTCTGGTCCTGCTTGGCTGTGTGGTCCAGGAAGAGTCTGTGGAGTTCAGGTGAACATCCATATCCCATGTGTAGATTACACGCAACGCCTTGTTCTGAACTAAAACAAACAGAACACCCTCCAAAATCAAAGAAATCAAATGGTAATAAGTTTTGAAAAAAAAAAACCTAAATGCTCAACAAGTAATTTCACAATGGACCATGAAGCCAAACAGCAAATCAACCAAGCCATAGATCGAGAGATGCATGCCCACAGACAGCTACATAGACAGATGTACAGATACGTACTGGATAAAAACACAGACATATTTCAAACATGATGGTAATGCTCTTGTGCTGTCATTGCAAGCCGTCATCAGGCGACGTCATGCCCCTCATGGACCTGTGTTGTACAGGAGAAAAGAAACACTCCCAGGTTTCTGTCTTTGATTCTTGGTCTGTTTGTTGCCTGATGCAGTCACAGGGTTCAGCTGACAGGTGGTGGAGGAACATAATAATAAAAATTATTATTATTATTCATATCATATTATTATTATTATTATATTATTATTATTATTATTATTATTATTATTATTATTATTATATTATTTTTTGTTGTTGTTGTTGTTGTTGTTTGTAGCTAGCAGAGAGAGAGAGAGCAGAGTAGTAGTAGTAGTAGTAGTAGTATTAGTAGTAGTAGTAGTAGTAGTAGTAGTAGTAGTAGTAGTAGTATATAGTATAGTAATAGTAATAATAGTAATAATGATATAATGTGTTGCAAATGAAGCGCTTAAAAAACACTGCACTGGAGTGACTGGAGAGGGGGAGTGACTGGGGAGTGGGAGGGGGGAGTGACTGGGAGTGGTGGAGTGACTGGAGAGGTGGGAGTGACTGGAGAGGGGGATTGGGGGGGAGTGACTGAGAGGGGGAGTGACTGAGAGGGGAGTGACTGGAGAGGGGAGTGCTGGAGAGGGGGAGAGGGAGTGACTGGAGAGGGGGAGTGTCTGGAGAGGGGAGTGACTGGAGAGGGGGAGTGCTGGAGAGGGGAGTGACTGGGAGGGGGAGTGACTGGAGGGGAGGGGGAGTGACTGGAGGGTGGAGAGGGGAGTGACGTGAGGGAGAGGGGAGTGACTGGGAGTGATGGAGAGGGGGAGTGACTGGAGAGGGAGTGATGGAGAGGGGGAGTGACTGGAGAGGGGGAGTGACTGGGAGAGGGGAGTGACTGGAGAGGGGATGGAGAGGAGTGACTGGAGAGGGGAGTGACTGGAGAGGGAGTGACTGGGAGGATGAGGAGGGGAGTGACTGGAGAGGGGAGTGACTGGAGAGGGGAGTGACTGGAGAGGGGGAGTGACGGGGTGATGGAGAGGGGGAGTGACTGAGAGAGGGGAGTGACTGGAGAGGGGGAGGGGGAGTGACTGGAGAGGGGGAGTGACTGGTGAAGTGTCTGGAGAGGGGAGTGACTGGTGGAGTGACTGGTGGAGTGACTGGAGAGGGGGAGTGACTGGGGGAGTGACTGGAGAGGTGGGGGCTTGGTCCATATTGCCCGACACTGACCATCACTTCTGGCATGTGACAGAGAAAGGATCACTCTATTCATCATGTAAGTCAACGGTCGTCTGCTGGAATGGATTTAGCAGACAAACACCGCACAAACAAACAAACAAACAAAAAAGCAATAATACAACTGCAAGAAAACAAGACCAAAATGAATACTTAGGAAAAACATATTACAGTTTTGAAATAGTAACTAGTTAAAAATGAATAATGATACATAAACAACACCTCAGCAGAGACTTGAATTCATACTCTCAATTACATTCAGAGCGTGATGTCAACTCCAACCACATGGCTATCCCCCTCCACCACTCCTCAATCCCCTCCTCTGCCGCCTTCTCCCTACCCCCTAAAAGATCAGAGGTGAAGATGGTATCTGGGTTTGGATAGTTAACTTCTGATTCACGAAGGAGACCAGCACCAAACTTTCTTACATTCCAGTTCTTGTGCAGTTGCTCAGAGCTGCAGAGCTTTAGCCAGGGAATCATAGCAGACCCAGTGCTTCGAGTTCTTAGGGAGACCAAAACCAAACCAAACCAAACAAAACAATACAAAACAAAACAAAACAAAATCGCACTGTTACACACCAACACAGACAAAGCAGCCTAAGCCTTACTATCACAGACTAAACAAGCCAAAACACGCCAACAAAGACAAATCAGCCAAAACCAAACAAAAACAACCAAAAAACAAAAGTACCCCCTGACCTCTTCAACGTCTTCACAGGTCAATGAAGGGCCGACTACTTTGCCAAGGTCCACCACACAAGCAATAGAGACAATGGAAAAAGTCACTAAAATGTAGGGATCTGAAACCTATCTATTCCTTTACTCACCACCTACGGTCCACGGCAATCTCACTGGTCTCTGCACAACACTTGCCTAAGATCACTGCAATCTCATTGGTCTCCTGCACAACACTTGCCTAAGAACCACTGTAATCTCACTGGTCTCCTGCACAACACTTGCCTAAGATCCACTGCAATCTCATTGGTCTCCTGCACAACACTTGCCTAAGATCCACTGCAATCTCACTGGTCTCATGCACAACACTTGCCTAAGATCCACTGTGATCTCACTGGTCTCATGCACAACACTTGCCTAAGAACTACTGCGATCTCACTGGTCTCCTGCACAACACTTGCCTAAGAACCACTGTGATCGCAGGATTTGACTTTCGGAATGTTTAGGAGTGAGAAACTTTAACAAAGAATACATGGTTTTCAATTCCCCATATTTCATATGACTGTAACATAGGAGGCAGAAACATCACTAACCAGAGGTATGCTGGTGATACAGCACTCATAACAAGTAATATCACAAGAATGGAAGAATTGCCTTGTGGGCTGATGCAGAGGGCAACACTGCTGGCCTTAAGTGAAATGCTAAAAAGACCAAGTGATGCCTACTATTGGTACGGTCACCCCTCACAGTATCAAAATCAATGCAACAGATCCGGAATACGTTCAACTTTCAAACATCTATGCTCTGTAAAAGAATACTGGCTCCTGTTTACAAGATGCAAGGCTAGAATCGGTATGACCAAACAACTGCAATTGACCCTGATGACGTCATCTCCCACAGAGGGCAGGCCTGCAAACATGCTGCTCCGAAGGAAACTAAGCACCAAGGGGAAAAAGAGAGGACATTATTTCCATGAAAAAAAACCGGGAGGAGAAAGAGCATGACGGGCTGAAGCTGGACGACATCATTACTGATCCCTACAACCGCCATGGCCACCTGCCCGGCCACTGCAATCCAACAACATCCTTCTTCATTTCTGTCTGCTTGTTCTGCTCTTGTGTGTGTGTGTGTGTGTGTGTGTGTGTGTGTGTGTGTGTGTGTGTGTGTGTGTGTGTGTGTGTGTGTGTGTGTGTGTGTGTGTGTGTGTGTGTGTGTGTGTAAGTGTGTGTGTGCAAGTGTGTGTGTAAGTGTGTGTGTTGTGTGTGTGCGTGTTACAAAAGAGCAGACACATTCAAATGTGTGAGGCAACAAGCAAATCAGAAACAGGACCAGATAAGGCCATGCCATGTCAGCTAATGTGCAAACTTACCAATGCTTTCAAATTGTCCACTTCTGTAATCGCCCATAAGAAAAACTATGCAGACAAAACGTCTTTTGATTGACGTCATTTTGCTTGACTGGTGGCAATTTGAACAGCAGTATTCAGTGCTGTGCTGTAGGTCAGGTACTGAACAGCGGTATTCAGTGCTGTGCTTTGTGTTGTAGGTCAGGTACTGAACAGCAGTATTCAGTGCTGTGCTTTGTGTTGTAGGTCAGGTACTGACCAGCCGTATTCAGTGCTGTGCTTTGTGTTGTAGGTCAGGTACTGAACAGCGGTATTCAGTGCTGTGCTTTGTGTTAGGTCAGGTACTGAACAGCGGTATTCAGTGCTGTGCTTTGTGTTGTAGGTCAGGTACTGAACAGCGGTATTCAGTGCTGTGCTTTGTGTTAGGTCAGGTACTGAACAGCGGTATTCAGTGCTGTGCTTTGTGTTAGGTCAGGTACTGACCAGCGGTATTCAGTGCTATGCTGTAGGTCAGGTACTGACCAGCGGTATTCAGGACTAGGCTTTGTGTTAGGTCAGGTACTGAACAACGGTATTCAGTGCTGTGCTTTGTGTTGTAGGTCAGGTACTCAACAGCGGTATTCAGTGCTGTGCTTTGTGTTAGGTCAGGTACTGGACAGCGGTATTCAGTGCTGTGCTTTGTGTTGTAGGTCAGGTACTGAACAGCGGTATTCAGTGCTGTGCTTTGTGTTAGGTCAGGTACTGACCAGCGGTATTCAGTGCTGTGCTTTGTGTTAGGTCAGGTACTGAACAGCGGTATTTAGTGCTGTGCTTTGTGTTAGGTCAGGTACTGAACAGCGGTATTCAGTGCTGTGCTTTGTGTTGTAGGTCAGGTACTGACCAGTGGTATTCAGTGCTGTGCTTTGTGTTAGGTCAGGTACTGAACAGCGGTATTCAGTGCTGTGCTGTAGGTCAGGTACTGAACAGCGGTATTCAGTGCTGTGCTTTGTGTTAGGTCAGGTACTGACCAGCGGTATTCAGTGCGGTGCTTTGTGCTGTAGGTCAGGTACTGAACAGCGGTATTCAGTGCTGTGCTTTGTGCTGTAGGTCAGGTACTGAACAGCGGTATTCAGTGCTGTGCTTTGTTAGGTCAGGTACTGAACAGCGGTATTCAGTGCTGTGCTGTGTTGTAGGTCAGGTACTGAACAGCGGTATTCAGTGCTGTGCTTTGTGTTAGGTCAGGTACTGAACAGCGGTATTCAGTGCTGTGCTTTGTGTTAGGTCAGGTACTGAACAGCGGTATTCAGTGCTGTGCTTTGTGTTAGGTCAGGTACTGAACAGCGGTATTCAGTGCTGTGCTTTGTGTTAGGTCAGGTACTGAACAGCGGTATTCAGTGCTGTGCTGTAGGTCAGGTACTGACCAGCGGTATTCAGTGCTGTGCTGTAGGTCAGGTACTGAACAGCGGTATTCAGTGCTGTGCTTTGTGTTAGGTCAGGTACTGAACAGCGGTATTCAGTGCTGTGCTGTAGGTCAGGTACTGACCAGCGGTATTCAGTGCTGTGTTGTAGGTCAGGTACTGACCAGCGGTATTCAGTGCTGTGCTGTAGGTCAGGTACTGAACAGCGGTATTCAGTGCTGTGCTTTGTGTTAGGTCATGTACTGAACAGCGGTATTCAGTGCTGTGCTGTGTTGTAGGTCAGGTACTGACTAGTTGACCTTTCTGCCGCACAACTGTAGAGTTTATGGCATGGCTTCAACAAACGCACTTCTCTGAGAAAAAAACAGAATGAGCTAAATTAGCTTACGCTCATTTTGTATTTTAATGACAAAACAGACCCACCAACTGACGAGAAAGAAAGAAAGAAAGAAAGAAAGAAAAAAAAGAAAGAAAGAAAGAAAGAAGAAAGAAAGAAAGAAAGAAAGAAAGACAGACAGACAGACAGACAGAAAGTTAGACAGACAGACAGACAGACAGACAGAAAGACAGAAACCACAACCTCCAAATCACTGAGACTGACCCAAACGCCGCCCTTCAGATCGGCCAAGATCTTTTTATCAGATCTGATGACATCACCAACATTCCCCCCAACAGCTCTACTTACAGGAATCAGAGAAATCTTCTTCCTCCGCTATCTCCACAGATGGCCTGTGTGCATTACTGCAGTTGGCAAACTTGACAGAGCTTAGGAAGTTGGAACAACCTTTCTCCTAAAGTTTGAGGACATGCTGGCCAAGGGATGGACGGGATCTACATTCAGCCGCTGACGTCAGTCACAAATTGACAGCCTTCTGGTCACTGACGTCAGTCACAAATTGACAGCCTTCTGGTCACTGACGTCCGTCACAAATTGACAGGCTTCTGGTCACTGACGTCAGTCACAAATTGACAGGCTTCTGGTCACTGACGTCAGTCACAAATTGACAGGCTTCTGGTCACTGACGTCAGTCACAAATTGACAGCCTTCTGGTCACTGACGTCAGTCACAAATTGACAGCTTCTGGTCACTGACGTCAGTCACAAATTGACAGCCTTCTGGTCGAAGCTCTGTGTGATTTTGGAAAACATCACTCTGCATTCAGCCATCTTGTTCAAACTGAAAGCACTTTGGAGATGCTTTGACAAACAAACTCAAGATGACTGTGTGTGTCCTGCATGGGGGGGGGGGGATCAGACACCGCTGCACACATGCAGATGATGATGTGCCCCATCTGCATAACGCCACTTTTGTGGGTAACCTTCCATGTGCTGTAACACATCGTCATTATGTTCTGATTCTATAGGCGTCTTGTATTCGGAGGGAGGGAGGGAGGGAGAGAGAGGGTGGGTGGAAGACAGACAGACAGACAGACAGGCAGAGAGGCAGAGACAGAGACAGACAGGGAGACAGACAGACTGACATACAGAGACAGCGGAACAGAGACAGTGAGAGAGACAGACAGACAGACAGAGACAGATACAGACAGACAGACAGACAGAGGGTTGTGATGTGTGGCTCTGCTCAAACCCAATTGTTCTGTCAGCCTGCATAGCCATAACTACAGACAGCCTGCATAGCCATAACTACAGACAGCCTGCATAGCCATAACTACAGACAGCCTGCATAGCCATAACTACAGACAGCCTGCATAGCCATAACTACAACCTGCATAGCCATAACTACAGACAGCCTGCATAGCCATAACTACAGACAGCCTGCATAGCCATAACTACAGCCTGCATAGCTAAAACTACAGACAGCCTGCATAGCCATAACTACAGACAGCCTGCATAGCCATAACTACAGACAGCCTGCATAGCCATAACTACAGACAGCCTGTATAGCCATAACTACAGCCTGCATAGCCATAACTACAGACAGCCAGCCTGCATAGCTATAACTACAGCCTGTATAGCCATAACTACAGACAGCCTGCACAGCCATAACTACAGACAGCCTGCACAGCCATAACTCCAGCCTGCATAGCCATAACTACAGCATGCATAGCCATAACTACAGCCTGCATAGCTAAAACTACAGACAGCCTGCATAGCCATAACTACAGCCTGCATAGCCATAACTACAGCCTGCATAGCCATAACTACAAACAGCCTGTATAGCTATACCTACAGACAGCCTGCATAGCCATAACTACAGCCTGCATAGCCATAACTACAGCCTGCATAGCCATAACTACAGACAGCCTGCTTAGCCATAACTACAGACAACCTGCATAGCCATAACTACAGCCTGCATAGCCATAACTACAGCCTGCATAGCCATAACTACAGACAGCCTGCTTAGCCATAACTACAGATGAGATCCCCACAGTTCAGGGTGGATGACACAGTGCAGGCATCACGTCATTCGACGTCACGTCACGTCACGTCACTTTGCGTCACACCACGTCAGGGAAACTGAGATAGCTCAGGAAAACTTTGGGATGAACATGTTACAGTGTGTGTGTGTGTGTGTGTGTGTGTGTGTGTGTGTGTGTGTGTGTGTGTGTGTGTGTGTGTGTGTGTGTGTGTGTGTGTGTGTGTATATGTGTGTGTATATGTGTGTGTATATGTGTGTGTATATGTGTGTGTATGTGTATATGTGTGTGTATGTGTATGTGTGTGTGTGTGTGTGTGTGTGTGTGTGTGTGTGTGTGTGTGTGTGTGTGTGTGTGTGTGTGTATGTGTGTGTGTATGTGTCAAGTCAAGTCAAGTCAAAATTTTATTTCCATATGGTACATTGAATATTAATAAGCAATGCATTTGCTTTTTTTGACCAAGCCATCTATCTAAGAACAATTTTCTTAATGATTATACTGAAATACTACATTATTGCATCCTTTACCATTAAATTACTTACTTACTTACTTAGGCCCATCACTCCCCCTGGAGCATAGGCCGCCGACAACAGTCCGCCAGAGTCCTCTGTCCTGGGCTATTCTCTCCAGCTGTCTCCAGGTATATCCCATCTTTCTGGTTTCTGCCTCAAGGTCGCGTCGCCAGGTGTTTCTTGGCCTTCCTCTTTTTCGTTTTCCCTGGGGGTTCCATGATAGTGCCTGCCTTGTGATGTTGCTGGCTGGCTTTCTCAGGGTGTGCCCAATCCATCCCCATCTCCTGCGCCGGATTTCATTCTCGGCTGGCAGCTGGTTGGTACGTTGCCACAGGTCTGCGTTGCTGATGGTGTCGGGCCAGTGGATCTGGAGGATTCGTCTCAGGCAGCTGTTGATGAAGGTCTGCACTTTCTTGATGGTGGTCTTTGTTGTCCTCCATGTCTCCGCTCCATATAGTAGGACTGACTTGACGTTGGAGTTGAACAGCCTGATCTTTGTGCGGGTCGACACAACCTTGGAGCTCCAGATGTTCTTCAGCTGCAAGTACGCTGCCCTCGCCTTGCCAATTCTTGCTCTGACGTCTGCGTCTGTGCCACCCTGCATGTTAATGATGCTACCCAGGTACGTGAATGCCTCCACTTCTTCCAGCTCCTTCCCATTTAGTGTGACTGGGTCCTCACTCACTGCGTTGATCTTGAGAATCTTGGTTTTGCCTTCATGGATCTTGAGACCAACTTGAAATGAGGTGGCTGCTAGTTCTGTAGTCTTGTCCTGCATCTGTTGGCGGCTGTGAGAAAGCAGGGCCAGGTCGTCTGCAAAGTCGAGATCATCCAGCTGCTCCCACAGTGTCCACTGGATTCCATTTCTTCTGTATGCCGTTGAAGTCTTCATGGTCCAATCGATCGCCAGGAGGAAGAGGAAAGGTGACAGGAGATAGCCTTGTCTGACTCCGGTCTTCACCTCAAAGCTGTTTGTGAGTTGTCCTCCATGGACCACCCGGGAGGTCATTCTTTCATAGGAGTTCTTGATCAAGTTGACCAGTTTGGTTGGCACTCCATGGTGGCGAAGCAATTTCCAGAGGGTGTTGCGGTCCACACTGTCAAAGGCTTTCTCATAATCAACAAAGTTGATGTATAAAGATGAGTTCCACTCTAAAGATTGCTCAACGATGATGCGCAAGGTGGCAATCTGATCTACGCATGATCTGTTCTGGCGGAAGCCGGTTTGCTGGTCTCGGAGGAGAGGGTCGACTGCATTTTTCATTCTCTCGAGGAGGATCCTGTTAAAGACTTTTCCTGGCACCGACAGAAGCATTATCCCTCTATAGTTGGCACAGTTGCTGAGGTCTCCTTTCTTGGGTAGCTTGATGAGGTAGCCCTCCTTCCAGTCTGATGGTACTTCCTCCTCTTCCCAAATCTTCCCAAAGAGAGGGTACAGCATCTCTACCGTGGTCTCCAGGTCTGCCTTGAGTGCTTCTGCTGGGATGTTGTCCGGTCCTGCTGCCTTGCCATTTCTCAGCATTTTGATGGCTTTCCTGATCTCCTCCCTGGTTGGTTGCTCACAGACCATTAAATTAAACCAGTAAAAAAAACAGGAAAATCGATAAGGTAATACATTGAAAATACAAATTACCACATACACATATACACGCACACACATACTCATACACACCTGCGCGCGCGCGCGTGTGTGTGTGTATGTGTATGTGTATGTGGGTGTGGAGGAAGGGTGATACCCCATTCTGTCTGGGAGGGGGGGTAGGTAGTGGTGGAGGGGGAGGAGGAGGGAAGAGGTCTGTGGCAGGGAAAGAGACAGCCTGTGGCCAGAGTTACAAGCCAGCCTCTGGCACAACTGCAGCACAACTCACTGCCAGCCTCTGACACAACTGCAGCACAACTCACTGCCTGTTCTGACACAACTGCAACACAACTCACTTCCAGCCTCTGACACAACTGCAACACAACTCACTGCCAGCCTCTGACACAACTGCAACACAACTCACTGCCAGCCTCTGACACAACTGCAACACAACTCACTGCCAGTTCTGACACAACTGCAGCACAACTCACTGCCAGTTCTGACACAACTGCAACACAACTCACTGCCAGTTCTGACACAACTGCAACACAACTCACTGCCAGCCTCTGACACAACTGCAGCACAACTCACTGCAAGTTCTGACAGCCGCAGTGACACCACGTCCTCAGGCTGCGGCAATGTGTGTCAGAGGCAGGCTGTGTCAGGGGCAGGCTGCTGTGTCAGTGTGTGTCAGGCTGTGTCAGGGTCAGGCTGTGTCAGTGTGTGTCAGGGGCAGGCTGCTGTGTCAGCAATGGATGCAGGGAGTAGCGCACAGGGTTCACAGCCGCGGCCTCTGACTCCTTCACCTCCTTTCCCCTACACCCCCCCCCCTTCCTGCTGGCTACACTGTCAGCTCTCTGAATCCCTCACTGACACCTTCCAGTCAAAGGAGCTGGAGGACAAAATTGGGCTCAGAGAATAATGAAGAACACACACACACACAGACACAGACACACACACACACACACACACACACACACACACACACACATCCAGCATGATACAACAGCATGACTGTGAGCATCCAACATGACTACAACAGCATGACTGTGAGCATCCAACATCAATACAACAGCATGACTGTGAGCATCCAACATGAATACAACAGCAGGACTGTGAGCATCCGACATGAACACAACAGCATGACTGTGAGCATCCAACATCAATACAACATCATGACTGTGAGCATCCAACATCAATACAACAACATCATGACTGTGAGCATCCAACATCAATACAACAACAGCATGACTGTGAGCATCCAACATAAATACAACAACAGCATGACTGTGAGCATCCAACATAAATACAACAACAGCATGACTGTGAGCATCCAACATAAATACAACAACAGCATGACTGTGAGCATCCAACATAAATACAACAACAGCATGACTGTGAGCATCCAACATGAATACAACAGCATGACTGTGAGCATCCAACAACAATACAACAACAGCATGACTGTGAGCATCCAACATAAATACAACAACAGCATGACTGTGAGCATCCAACATAAATACAACAACAGCATGACTGTGAGCATCCAACATGAATACAACAGCATGACTGTGAGCATCCAACAACAATACAACAACAGCATGACTGTGAGCATCCAGCATGACTACAACAACATGACTGTGAGCATCCCTCAACAATACAACAGCATGACTGTGAGCATCCAACATGAATACAACAGCATGACTGTGAGCATCCAACATAAATACAACAACAGCATCACTGTGAGCATCCAACAACAATACAAAAACAGCATGACTGTGAGCATCCAGCATGAATACAACATCATGACTGTGAGCATCCAACAACAATACAACAACAGCATCACTGTGAGCAGCCAACAACAATACAACAACAGCATGACTGTGAGCATCCAGCATGAATACAACAGCATGACTGTGAGCATCCAACATCAATACAACAGCATGACTGTGAGCATCCGACATGACTACAACAGCATGACTGTGAGCATCCAACAACAATACAACAGCATGACTGTGAGCATCCAACAACAATACAACAGCATGACTGTGAGCATCCAACATGAATACAACATCATGACTGTGAGCATCCGACATGAATACAACAGCATGACTGTGAGCATCCAACAACAATACAACAGCATGACTGTGAGCATCCAACATCAATACAACATCATGACTGTGAGCATCCCTCAACAATACAACAGCATGACTGTGAGCATCCACCATGAATACAACATCATGACTGTGAGCATCCCTCAACAATACAACAGCATGACTGTGAGCATCCACCATGAATACAACATCATGACTGTGAGCATCCAACAACAATACAACAGCATGACTGTGAGCATCCACCATGAATACAACATCATGACTGTGAGCATCCCTCAACAATACAACAGCATGACTGTGAGCATCCAACATGAATACAACAGCATGACTGTGAGCATCCGACATGAATACAACAGCATGACTGTGAGCATCCAACAACAATACAACAGCATGACTGTGAGCATCCAACAACAATACAACAGCATGACTGTGAGCATCCAACAACAATACAACAGCATGACTGTGAGCATCCAACATGAATACAACAGCATGACTGTGAGCATCCAACATGACTACAACAGCATGACTGTGAGCATCCAACAACAATACAACAGCATGACTGTGAGCATCCAACAACAATATACAGCATGACTGTGAGCATCCAACATGAATACAACAGCATGACTGTGAGCATCCAACAACAATACAACAGCATGACTGTGAGCATCCCTCAACAATACAACAGCATGACTGTGAGTATCCCTCAACAATACACCAGCATGACTGTGATGATCCCTCAACAATACAACAGCATGACTGTGAGCATCCCTCAACAATACAACAGCATGACTGTGATGATCCCTCAACAATACAACAGCATGACTGTGAGCATCCAACAACAATACAACAGCATGACTGTGAGCATCCCTCAACAATATACAGCATGACTGTGAGCATCCCTCAACAATATACAGCATGACTGTGAGCATCCAACATGAATACAACAGCATGACTGTGAGCATCCAACAACAATACAACAGCATGACTGTGAGCATCCCTCAACAATATACAGCATGACTGTGAGCATCCCTCAACAATATACAGCATGACTGTGAGCATCCAACATGAATACAACAGCATGACTGTGAGCATCCAACAACAATACAACAGCATGACTGTGAGCATCCAACAACAATACAACAGCATGACTGTGAGCATCCAACATAAATACAACAACAGCATGACTGCGAGCATCCAACATAAATACAACAACAGCATGACTGTGAGCATCCAACATAAATACAACAGCATGACTGTGAGCATCCAACATGAATACAACAGCATGACTGTGAGCATCCAACATGATACAACAGCATGACTGTGAGCATCCCTCAACAATACAACAACAGCATGACTGCGAGCATCCAACATGAATACAACAGCATGACTGTGAGCATCCAACATGATACAACAGCATGACTGTGAGCATCCCTCAACAATACAACAGCATGACTGTGAGCATCCAACATCAATACAACAGCATGACTGTGAGCATCCAACATGAATACAACACCATGACTGTGAGCATCCAACATGACTACAACATCATGACTGTGAGCATCCAACATGACTACAACAGCATGACTGTGAGCATCCAACATGAATACAACAGCATGACTGTGAGCATCCAACATGAATACAACAGCATGACTGTGAGCATCCAACATGACTACAACAGCATGACTGTGAGCATCCACCATGAATAAAACAGCATGACTGTGAGCATCCAACATGAATACAACAGCATGACTGTGAGCATTCAACATGAATGCAACATCATGACTGTGAGCATCCGACATGAATACAACAGCATGACTGTGAGCATCCAACATCAATACAACAACAGCATGACTGTGAGCATCCAACATGACTACAACAGCATGACTGGGAGCATCCAACATCAACACAACAGCATGACTGGGAGCATCCAACATGATACAACAGCATGACTGTGAGCATCCAACATGAATACAACAGCATGACTGTGAGCATCCAACACGACTACAACAGCATGACTGTGAGCATCCCTCAACAATACAACAGCATGACTGTGAGCATCCCTCAACAATACAACAGCATGACTGTGAGCATCCCTCAACAATACAACAGCATGACTGTGAGCATCCAACATGAATACAACATCATGACTGTGAGCATCCAACATGAATACAACAGCATGACTGTGAGCATCCAACATGAATACAACAGCATGACTGTGAGCATCCAACATGACTACAACAGCATGACTGTGAGCATCCAACATGATACAACAGCATGACTGTGAGCATCCCTCAACAATACAACAGCATGACTGTGAGCATCCAACAACAATACAACAGCATGACTGTGAGCATCCAACATCAATACAACAGCATGACTGTGAGCATCCAACATGAATACAACAGCATGACTGTGAGCATCCAACATGAATACAACAGCATGACTGTGAGCATCCAACATGAATACAACAACATGACTGTGAGCATCCAACATCAATACAACAACATGACTGTGAGCATCCCTCAACAATACAACAGCATGACTGTGACCATCCCTCAACAATACAACAGCATGACTGTGACCATCCCTCAACAATACAACAGCATGCAGAGGTCTGCAGCAAAGCGGGGCTGACCAGGCCCACAGTCCCACATAAAGACCAAGGTGGACCAGACCACACCTAGTGTCTCCACATTCCCCGAGTGCACTGACACAGAGGGATAAGGGAGACTACTGTATACTGCTAAGTTACCTTTTCTCTGCCAGACAGTATCGGGCTTGCCATGGTTTTTATGGCGGTCACTCTCTGCAGCTTTGTCAGAGCTGCGTGGACATGTCCTCCACTAAGCGTGTCCCTAATGCCCGCTGCCTTGCTGTAGGTTAGGCCTCAATCGATGCACGGGGACAGTAAACGGGCCCAGAATGCAGAAACAACAACCCCGGCAGTGCAGAAACACAGCAGTAACAAAGCAAAGCAACAGGGATGCAGAAACCCAGCAGTAACCAAGCAAAGCAACAGGGACGCAGAAACCCAGCAGCACTAACGAAGCAAAGCAACAGGGATGCAGAAATACAGCAGCAGTAACAAAGCAAAGCAACAGGGATGCAGAAACACAGCAGTAGCAAAGCAAAGCAACATTGACGCAGAAACCCAGCAGTAACACAGCAAAGCAACAGGGATGCAGAAACCCAGCATGCAGCAGTAAGGAAGCACAGCGCCATGACCAGTGGCGGCATGCAGCACAGAGGCCTGTAGAGAGACTGTGGAGGCAGACAGACGTGTGTTATGTCGGTGCTGTGCCTGGTCCTTCATCCTCTGTCCTGGCCTCTGTCTGTCTGTCTGTCTGTCTGTCTGTCTGTCTGTCTGTCTGTCTGTCTGTCTGTCTGTCTGTCTGTCAGTGCAGCGCTTCCTCCATTGATCGTCATCATCCTCCATTGTTGATCATCATCGTCATCCGTCATCGATCATCATCCTCCATCATTGGTCATCATCGTCGTCGTCATCGTCGTCATCATCATCCATCATTGATGAACATCATCTGCCATTGATCATCGTCATCCATCGATAATCATCGTCATCCACCATTGATTGTCGCCGTCATCCATCATTGATCGTCATACATCGTTGATTTATCATCACCCATTGATCACCATCCATCGCTGATATCATCATCCATCATTTATTATCGTGCGTCATTGATCATCATCGTCACCCATCATTGATCATCATACATCATGGTCAACCATCATCATCATCTATCATTGAGAAACATACATCGTAAACATCACCATGGCTTACTGTGGACCAATTCAAATGTACATCGTGTGTGCGGTCATTCCCCATACATCATTGATCACTCCACTCTGTCGTCATTGATCATCATCCATCGTGCCACCTTCCATCCATTGATCGTCATCATACATCATTATCATCATCATCCATCACTATTGATCATCATCCATCATTGATCATAATCTATCATTGATCACCATCCATCATTGATCATAATCTATCATTGATCATCATCCAGAAATGATCATCATCTACCATTGATCATTATCTATCAGTGGTCATCGTCTAGACAATAGTTTTTTTTAATTTGTATTTGATTTTGAATTTAGCACAAGCCTCCGTTGATCATCATCAATGATCATCATTGCATTGATCATCATCCATTGATCATCATCCATTGATCATCATCCATTGATCATCATGCATTGATCATCATGCATTGATCATCATCCATTGATCATCATCCATTGATCATCATCCATTGATCATCATGCATTGATCATCATCATCATCCTCCACCACAGCCAGCACACCCTATTCCAACAACAGCAGACGGCCCACAGACGGACAGTAAGCCGTGCTGATGATGATGATGCTGGCAAAGCAGGGCAGGGCAGGACGCCAGTCTCTCTGCCTTCAACTGCTTTGGCTGTACAGCTTGTAGGGCGGGCAATGGGGGTAGGGGGGAGGGTGCGTGAAGGGTGGGGGGAGTAAAGGGGGAGAGGAGAGGTCTTTAGCAGGGAAAGAGACAGAGCCTGGCCACAGTTACCAGCCAGCCGCTGACAGTTCTAATGGATGGATGGAGGGAGGGAGGGAGGGAGGGATGGAGGGCTTAATCCTGGACAACAGGGAGAAAGAAGGGGAACGTGTTCACACCCTCTTCTTCTCTAATGGTTAGGTCATTAGTCTCTGAGTGGCTAGATGAATGCCTTCCGAATTCTTGTGTGTTTTCCTTGCGTGCTGTATTGCTGTTTCGGTTGAGCTGCAATGACTAGTTCAAGGTGGCAGAAAGTGGTTAGTTAGTAATTTTTTTTTTTATATCGAGGATAATGGAATAAGAACTTATGTGATTTTTTCCATCCAGTCCCCGTGTGTATGCGGTTTTGTAAATTCTGTCATCTGTTCCCACCGGCACACAATGGCCTACTCTTATGAAAAGCGGAACAGGATTTAACGTGTGCGCATGATGTTCTGCGTAATGATGATAACAGCGTGCTGGTGTGGTCCTAATTGTCTCCCTTGAGAACGGAGCCAGAGCACGAGGCTGTGTTACTAAAATTGGACACTCCAGCCAAGGGTAGCAGGCACTGCTTATTTTGGTGGCAGTTCTGACTTCCTCCGCCCAACACTTTGCCTTGGTGGTGATCTGGAGCATCCCTGTCACTCTGCACACAGGCCACATTCCTCTCTGCTCTGATCTGCTTCACAGTTCAGAGTGCCTGGCAGAGAGGGGAGACAATCAAGCTGTACACTGTGACAGGTGGCGCCGAAAGGGAAGGTCTATGGTGTCGTTAACGGGTTGTGCTGTCACTAAGTGGCATCAACGTTCAACAGTCTTGCGCTCTTTGACCTTGCTGTGCAATGTGTGGAAAGGCAAGTGTGTGTGTGTGTGTGTGTGTGTGTGTGTGTGTGTGTGTGTGTGTGTGTGTGTGTGTGTGTGTGTGTGTGTGTGTGTGTGTGTGTGTGTGTGTGTGTGTAGGTATGAGAGTGTGTGGGTGGGTGGGTGGGTGTTTGGAAGGGAGGTGGTAGTATTACCAGCACCATGTATACTCCAAATAACAGAGGGCTGATTTTCTCTCTCTCTCTCTCTCTCTCTCTCTCTCTCTCTCTATATATATATATATATATATATATATATATATATATATATAATAATATATATATATATATATATATATATATATATATATATATATATATATATATATATATATATCATATATAGTATGCTTTTTAAAAGTTCTGATGAATTTCTGCAACATTATCATCGTATGTGTATGTGTTTTAAAGACTAAATTGATGTTGTGTATCGTGCTTTTTAACTTTTTGTATGAGTTTTGTGCGGGGAGGGGGGGAGGGGGAGGGGATTATGCAGCGTGCATCACTGGTGCAACGTTCATCACTGCAGTGCCCCTACGACCCCGGAGAGGGTTATGGCAACAGATGAGATGATATATATCCCTTTATCCACTGCTGTGAAGTATCTAGGGGTCATTATTGACAACACACTCTCTATGCAAAAATTTATCACTCAAACCTGCCAGTCCTGCTACTATCAATTACGGCGTATTAGTGCAATTCGAAAGTACCTGTCCACAGATGCAACATCCAAACTTGTTGCGTCTCTCATTCTTTCACGTCTGGACTATTGCAACTCTCTGTTGGCTGGTCTGCCAGCATCATCAATCCAATCCCTTCAACGTATACAAAACTCTGCAGCTCGTCTAATCCTAAGAAAGAAAAAATCTGAGCATATTACCCCTCTCTTGCAATCTCTCCACTGGCTGCTGTGCTACAGAGAGTAAACTATAAGATCAGTACTCTCTGTTACAAATGTCTCCACAAAACAGCACCCGCCTACCTCTGTGAATGTCTTCACTTGTACACTCCTTCTCGTTCTCTCCGCTCTGCTGCAGATACCTTGTCCTTACGAATACCTAGATTCAACCAACCCACCATCGGCCGTCGCTCTTTCTCTATTTCTGGTCCATTGATGTGGAATGATCTCCCTCTCTCTCTCCGCCAAAAGCCTTCTTATGACACTTTTAAATCCAGTCTCAAGACATATTATTTCAAACCTAAGATTTTCCTCTCCTGCCTCATCTCATAGTTTTTCCCTGCCTTCAACAGCCAAGATTCTATTGCCCTGCCAGGGTGTGTGACCTCTGTGTGTGTGTTTGTGTGTGTGTGTGGGGTGTGTGTGTGTGTGTGTGTGTGTGTGTGTGTGTGTGTGTGTGTGTGTGTGTGTGTGTGGTGTGTGTGTGTGTGCGTGTGTGTGTGTGTGCGTGTGTGCACATTTGGACTTGATGGAACTATTGCTTGTCACTGGTTGTATGACTGTGTAAGAATGAGTTGAGTGCAAGCGCTTTGATTTGTCTCTGCAAGATATAGCGCTATATAAATTCCATTTATTATTATTATTATTATTATTATTATATATATATCATATGTAGTATGTAGAACAGATGAGACGAAATGAGAGCAGGGGTGGGGGGTCTTCTTTTGTTTATGTTTTACTGATTGTCGTTATGTATAAATGTTTACAAGGACAGATTTTAAGACCAAGCTGAGCCTTAAAGCTTTATCAGCACGTACTACAGTTTACTCCTCCTCCTCCTCTCTCTCTCTCTCTCTCTCTCTCTCTGTCTCTCTCTCTCTCTCTGTCTCTCTCTCTCTGTCTCTCTCTCTCTCTCTGTCTCTCTCTCTCTCTCTCTCTTCTGTCTCTCTCTCTCTCTGTCTCTTTCTCTCTCTGTCTCTCTCTCTCTCTCTCTCTCTCTCTCTCTTTCTCTCTCTCTCTCTCTCTCTCTCTCTCCTCTTCCCCCTCTCTCTCTCTCTCCTCTCTCTCTCTCTCTCTCTCTCTCTCTCTCTTCTCTCTCAGAATTAGCGGGGAAACAGGATAACCTGGCTGTGCATTGCGCTCGTGATCTGTTGATCCGGGTTCCAATCCCGTTCAGGGGAACTTTTCCCCTGGAGTTAACATCAGTGCAGACTCCACATCCCCCAAAAGTCCTTCGGATGAGACTGTAAACCGAGGTCCCGTGTGCGAAAGCACGCAGATCATCTTGCGCACACGTTAAATCCTGTTCCGCTTTTTTGGAAGAGTAGGCTAATGTATACTGGTGGGAACGGATGACAAACTTTACAAAACTGCATCTACATAGGGACTGGATGGATGCCACGGTTTGCATAATTCCGCACATAATTCCATGCACACACGCGCGCGCGCGCGCACGCATAAATGCATGTATGTTGGCATAGTGTAACAAGCTCATGATCATTTTGTACTAAGGTGGGACCAGGGGTAGAGGGGTCAAAACTGAACCATTTTGTTGAGAAGCTCATGTTATAGGTTGTACCATACATTGAAAGGGCGTCACTAATAAAGCCTACAAATCCATTAGTCTCTCAATTCTGTGCAGTGCTGTCACGGAAACAATCTAGCATGGCCTCCAATACTAAATGTTTCAAACGTCCATACTTTTTTTTAATCTAGAATAGCTACAATAAACCTACCTGTTTTTACAGACATGTTCTACAATTTAAGTTCTTCAAATCCCCACAGGGAAAGCTCCATATTTGCATTCAGCATGTTTATACTAACATCGTGATTGGAGCCACTTTCAGACCCGTGACTCGGCTCATCATTATTGTTTGATTGTGTCTTGTCTGCATGCAGATTGTACAGCATCGTCCTATCTTTTTCTGCTTTTTTCTTCTCTTAATTTTTGTCTAAGTCAACCTTTTCATAGTTATGTTTTATGTTGTTTCTTTCTTTTCTTTCCTATTTTCCCTTTATTCTAAACTGTTATTCCTTTCCTTTTTGTTTTGTTTTTTCTTTTACTTTTTTGGTAATTAGTGCTTCACACACTTGTCTACACAGGAAAAAACAATGATAAACTAATAACAGAAAATACAAAAAAACAACAAAAAGCCAACCAAACAAACAAGTGCTTTCCTTCATTAGCGTCTAACGTCTAGAGCAATAACTGCCTAGTGTGGATTGACGCATGTCTTCTCAGAATTCTGACAAATGACTGCAGTTGTCTGGGTTTGTTTACAACCGTCTGGGTTCGTTGCTGCTCTAGTGAATGCCGATGCATGCAGTCTATGGTGTGATTGGTGATTAGATTTGTCTGGGTTTATTACTACTCTAGTGTGTCTTGCCGTGCTACATGCAGCTTTACATCATATTTATTCTGTCTGTAGCGTGATATTTGTCCACGGGAATTGGCACTGGAAGATGTGTGTGCCATAAATCATCCTGCTGGTTTGAGTCAGGCAACTGCCAGCACACAGCAGAAGCAGCCCTGCAACTGGCATCACAGTTTGTTTCTCCCTCAAGTTGTTGGGTCGTACATTTTTCTGTGACCTGCTTGTTTTCTGGAATACACACCTCATGCTTTAGGTCACTGGGTTTCTCCCAGGGTAACATCCAGTTCTGCAGGTCTGTGTGAGCTGCTCCATAGCATGGGAATGTTCTCGTTCAGCCTATGGTGGCCATGCCTTCAGTGACTGGGGTCCATGATGACTGGGGTCCATGATAACTGGGGTCCATGATAACTGGGGTCCATGATAACTGGGTCCATGGTGACTGGGGTCCATGATAACTGGGTCCATGGTGACTGGGGTCCATGATGACTGGGTCCTTGGTGACTGGAGTCCTTGGTGACTGGAGTGTCCTTGGTGACTGCAGTGTTCTTGGTGACTGGAGTGTTCTTTGTGACTGGAGTGTCCTTGGTGACTGGGGTGTCCTTGGTGACTGGAGTGTCCTTGGTGACTGCAGTGTTCTTGGTGACTGCAGTGTTCTTGGTGACTGGGGTGTCCTTGGTGACTGGAGTCCTTGGTGACTGGAGTGTCCTTGGTGACTGCAGTGTTCTTGGTGACTGGAGTGTCCTTGATGACTGCAGTGTCCTTGGTGACTGCAGTGTCCTTGGTGACTAGGCAATTCCTACGAAGAGCGTGTTGTTTTCGATTACTGGCTTTGCCAGATATCTTCTGTGTTGAGATTTTTTTTTATCAAAAAACCGAAAACTGTCAGGGTTTTGGTATGTGTTCCT
>CM054136.1:90874256-90879256 GCA_028751875.1 Rapana venosa | reverse complement strand
CCAGCAATGCAGAAACACAGCAGCAGTAACAACAACCCAGCAATGCAGAAACACAGCAGCAACAACAACCCAGCAACGCAGAAACAACAGCAATAACCCAGCAATGCAGAAACAACAGCAATAACCCAGCAATGCAGAAACACTGCAGCAGTAACAACAACCCAGCAATGCAGAAACACTGCAGCAGTAACAACAACCCAGCAATGCAGAAACACTGCAGCAGTAACAACAACCCAGCAATGCAGAAACACAGCAGCAACAAGAACCCAGCAATGCAGTAACAACAGCAATAACCCAGCAATGCAGAAACACTGCAGTAACAAAGCAAAGCAACAGGGACGCAGAAACCCAGCATGCAGCAGTAAGGAAGCACAGCGCCATGACCAGTGGCGGCATGCAGCACAGAGGCCTGTAGAGAGACTGTGGAGGCAGACAGACGTGTGTTGTGTCGGTGCTGTGCCTGGTCCTTCATCCTCTGTCCGGGCCTCTGTCTGTCTGTCTGTCTGTCAGTGCAGCGCTTCCTCCATTGATCGTCAACGGTCATTGATCATCATCATCATCCATTGATCATCATCCGCCATCGACCATCATTCGCCATCGATCATCATCATCTATCATCGGTCATCATTATCATCGTCATTTATCATCGTCCACCATTGATCATCACCATCATCATCATCCACATTCGATCCATCATCATAATCATCCGTTGATCATCCTCCATCATTGATCATCATCCAACGTATATCATCGATCATCATCCCATTGATCATCATCCAGTCGCATCATCCCATCATTGATCATCTCTCATGATATCATCCATCAGCGATATCATCATCAGTCCATCATTGATCATCACCTCACCATCATTGACATCATACCATTATCATCATCACCTTTCGATCATCATCATACGCATTTATCATCATCACCCATCATGCACATGGTCATCATCCATGCATTGATCATCATCATCCATCATTGATCATCATCATTCATCATTGATCATCATCATCATCCATCATTGATCATCATCCAGCATTGATCATCATCCATCACAGACAGCACAACCCTTTTATTCCAACAACAGGCAAAAGCAGAGATGAAAAGAAAGCTTTTGTGTGTGTGGGGGGGGGGGGGTGGACTGTGAAGAAGTGAAAGAGTGCTAGCTTTGTTCCCCAGAAGTCCAGAGACATCCAAGCGTGTGTGATGGTGGATGGGGGGGAGGGAGGAGGAGAAAAGGAAGGGAGGGGCACAGTGCCGTTAGCAGGGAAAGAGACAGAGCCTGACCAAGGCTCAACCAGCCACGGACAGCAAGGGGGGGAGGGAGGGGGGGGAGGGGGGGCTCAGACCTGGATCACTGGGAGAATTCTTGTCTGGCCACTCCAGTCCCCCCCCCCCCCACACACACACACACACATCCACACAGATACACTGTTAACCATGAGTTCCAAATACAACTGTAACCATGGTTTTCAAATAAATTCAATCATTGTTGTGTATCATTATATTATTATTTATATATTTTTGTCAGAATAAATTTGATATCATTTATTTATTAGTGATAGTGATATATATATATATATATAATGATAGTGATATAGATAGATAATATATATATATATATATATATATATATATATATATATATATATATATATATATATATATATATATATATATATATATATAACATCACATCTGTTAAAGTGTTTCGTCAACATCATCTGTGCCAGTACCAGAGAACATTCCTTCGTGAGCTATCAAATGTTGTCTAGTTTGTACAACTTTTTGTGTTACAGAGAATCTGTTGAGGTTTCAAATACATAGCGATTTGAAACATATGTAGTGATTTGCCGAATGGTGTTGATTATCTGTTGTATTTCTGAAAGCCTCTCTGTATAGTACGTTTTAGTATAGTGTCTTCAGTCACTTAAAGTCTGTATTCATTTCCGTGGCACCACTGCATCTGCCCATTATTGCAACAGCATATTCTCACCATCCTCCTTCCCCGTCAGGTGGCTGCAAAGATCTGGAAACGTCAGTGACTAAGTGTTGATAAAGTACAGAGATCTGGAAACGTCAGCGACTAAGTGTTGATAAAGCTACAGAGATCTGGAAGCGTCAGCGACTAAGTGTTGATAAAGCTCAGAGACTTAAAGTCGATTCATTTCCGTGATTGATTGCCTATAGAGATCTGGAAACGTTCAGCACTAACCTCTTGTAAAGGCTCAAGATCTGGAACGTCAGTGCTAAGTGTTGATAAAGCTACAAGATCTGGAAACGTCAGTCGCTAAGTGTTGATAAACCTCAGAGATGTGGAAACTCTGTGATTCAAAGGTGAGACACAGCTACAGAGACGGAACCAGTGGTAAGTGTTGAGAACAGACAGAACAGGACAGAAGCAAAGCCTAAGGAATAAACTACGATGATCTAAAGTCAGGAAAGGGTGAAAACCAAGACATCTGGCAAGTCAGTGGCTAAGTCGTTGAAAAACACAGAACTAGAAGGTTTTGTGAAAATCTTGTGATCAAGAAGTGAAAAACAGTCAACCATCAAAGAACAGAACAAGAAAACAGACAACAGAAAAAACAGAAAAACAAACACAAAAAAACATGTACAACTAAAAAGAAACACACAAACAGACAGACACGACAGAAACAAGAGCTAAAGACAGTCAAAAACACAAAAAAGAACAAGAACCATCAAACCACACAAGAAACACAATACCATAGACAAACACTAAGAATGAAAAACACATTCAACATCACTACACAAGAAACAAACAACCAAAACAAACAACAATAAAACAAACACACAAAAACAACAAAAAAACACAAACCAACAAAAAACACACAAAGGAAAACACAAAACAACAAAACACACAAGAAAACACAACAAACCATACAATCAAACACACACAAAAACAACACGGACCGTCAGCGCTAGCTAACGAACATGGCAACCTGTCTTCCTGTTACAAGTCGGAAGTTAAAAACTTGATCAACGTCACCTCTTTTGTCTGCTGCCCCCCCCCCCTCCCTCCCACGCTGTCGTCTGGCATTTCTTTGTCTACTCTCACCTCACCCCGCCTCTTCACAACCCCCTGTCTCCACCACCACCTTCCTCTCCTTTCCCCTGACCACCCCCTCATCCCCCCCCCCCACACACACACACGCACACATTCCCCAACCGCTATGGCAGTGTTCGCAGAGGTCTGGTTATTTTGGTCAGAGGCGATACTACACCAGGCTGATCTGAGGGCTTTCCCTGAGTCAGAAAAACACTGCACGGTCACTCGCCTGTCAAATAGAGGACTCGGCTCTGACAGGCACGCGCCTGAAAGATAGCGGCTTTAGTGTCAGTTGGCAGTGCCCAAAGGAGATGCCATGTCACTGCCCACACGATGTCCCATACATGCCACACACGATGTCCCATACATGCCACACACGATGTCCCATACATGCCACACACGATGCCCCATACATGCCACACACGATGTCCCATACATGCCACACACGATGTCCCATACATGCCACTCCACGTCCACTAGGATCCATGTCACTACCCACACGTAAAGGTAAAGGCGTCCCATAACCTACAAGGTCGCAGGGGAGTGAGGCGTCAGAGACCTCAGCTTCTCCAGTGGCCAGCAAATTGAGGGCGGCGCCCATCTCCTCTCCATCGCTGCTTTACCTTCCCTGACCCTAAAGAGGGCAGGTACTCATTTACAGCTGGGTGAACTGGGGGGACTGTACTGAAGCCAAGGCGCGCAAACGGTCACCCATCCAAGTGGTAACCACGCTCGACACTGCTGAACTTGGCTGGGTGGAAAGCGAGTGCTCTGACCACTGAGCTATCCCGTGCCCACACGATGTGCTACAGAAATGATCATGCCACTCCCGTGCACTGAGAGGTCAGCGTCTGCAGGGAGAGGTCAGAGGTCAGCGTCTGCAGGGAGAGGTCAGAAGTCAGCGTCTGCAGGGAGAGGTCAGAGGTCAGCGTCTGCAGGGAGAGGTCAGAGGTCAGCGTCTGCAGGGAGAGGTCAGAGGTCAGCGTCTGCAGGGAGAGGTCAGCGTCTGCAGGGAGAGGTCAGAGGTCAGCGTCTGCAGGGCGAGGTCAGCCAGCAGCGCGGCGTTGCCTGCACGGGTCAAGCCCTCAACACCTGATGATGCCGCTTCTTCTTCGAGTGTTTCCAGGATCGATTCCTGGCTGACAGGAGCCAGATGTGCCTGTTCTGTCTTCTGTTCATGGCTGTACACTGAAGGGGATGAAGGCACTGGCAGGCCTGCACTTCAACTGGGCTGAGGTAGAGGCACTGTGCAATCCTGCTACTTCCTGAGGTAGAGGCGTTGTGCAATCCTGCTAGTTGCTGAGGTAGAGGCACAGTGCAATCCTGCTAGTTGCTGAGGTAGAGGCACAGTGCAATCCTGCTAGTTGCTGAGGTAGAGGCACAGTGCAATCCTGCTAGTTGCTGAGGTAGAGGCACAGTGCAATCCTGCTAGTTGCTGAGGTAGAGGCACATTGCAATCCTGCTAGTTGCTGAGGTAGAGGCACAGTGCAATCCTGCTAGTTGCTGAGGTAGAGGCACAGTGCAATCCTGCTAGTTGCTGAGGTAGAGGCACAGTGCAATCCTGCTAGTTGCTGAGGTAGAGGCACAGTGCAATCCTGCTACTTGCTGAGGTAGTTGCTGAGGTAGAGGCGTTGTGCAATCCTGATGGTTGCTGAGGGAGTTGCTGAGGTAGTTGCTGAGGTAGTTGCTGAGGTAGAGGCGTTGTGCAATCCTGCTACTTGCTGAGGTAGAGGCGTTGTGCAATCCTGCTACTTGCTGAGGTAGAGGCGTTGTGCAATCCTGATGGTTGCTGAGGGAGTTGCTGAGGTAGTTGCTGAGGTAGTTGCTGAGGTAGAGGCACATTGCAATCCTGCTAGTTGCTGAGGTAGAGGCACAGTGCAATCCTGATGGTTGCTGAGGTAGTTGCTGAGGTAGTTGCTGAGGTAGT
>CM054136.1:90869256-90871756 GCA_028751875.1 Rapana venosa | reverse complement strand
GACAGAGAGAGAATGCAAACATGAACTGCGTGTGTTGTTATTGTCAATTGTATTGTTGTTGTATAGATTCAGAATCAGATAACTTTAGTGCCATTAAGTCGTAACGAGACTTATTTGACACAAAACATAAATGTATTCAGCATCTCCTAAAAGATGTAGTCGCTCAGATTTTTGTCGTGTGTCTGTGCCCTGGCTCTTCTGGAGAAAGAATCATGCACATAATCGATCATGTCTAGCAGACAGCCATCGTCATTTTTTAAACACCTTACAGTTGCCTTGTTATTCATGTTATTCATTTGTTTCCTTCTAACGTTAGTCAAAAAGTTGATTCTTAAATCATCATATAGTTTACGAACATCAGGCAATCGACACTCATCTCCATTTTGTCACAACATTGACATTTCCCCAGTCAGCCCCAGTGTCTCCAACCTCGGCGTGGAGAGAATAATTATATTTTTAGTCTCTCTGGAGAAAAGGCATGGACCAAGAAGGCAGAAGACAGACAAGAAGGGGGTGACATGAAGAAAAGGAACAAGGCAGAAACAAGGAGAGATAAACAGAAGGAATTCCTAGCACAGAGTTTCCGGAAGGTGGAGATGAGATGATATTATACAGTCCCCCGGCATCCCCACGGGGACATCCAGGATTGCTATTGAACTAAGCCCTGAAACCAGGAGCAAGATGCAGGGTCAGCCTAGTGGTCAGGGCGTTGTCCTCACAGTCTGGCAGCCCAGGTTCGATCCACCCCCGAATCGCCAGTTGAGGGGATTTTTCCCTGGAGCTAAAATCAATGCCGACTCCACTCCCCTGGATGTTCTTCAGATGAAACAATAAAACGAGGTTCCCTGTGCACCGCACGCAGAACACCTTGCCCACACGTTATACCACCAAAACTGGCAGGTCACTGATCCTGTTCCGTCTAAAGGTGGATTTTGCTCCCAACCATGGATGCCGGTCTTTCGGATGAGATGATCGCTGATACCTCATGTGCCATATACATCTTGCCGACAGAAGAGTGCCTACAGCTCGGTGACAATCACATGAGGGCTGTCTGTGGTCAAAAGAAAATACGTAGTACTAACTTCAGCGCCTGGGCTTATCCCAGTTCCTGATTAAACCATTGACGCTGGGGGCAACAGCAAAGTGAGAGGCTGTATGACCAGTGGCTTTCTTTCCCACTCATGGAATTCCACCTTACAGTTTAGTCTTTAGTGATCGACTATGAATCTCTGAGGCTTGGCTTGCACAGTCTTCACGTGCTGCAGCCCTGGGGGCTGGTTGGCCTTTGGAGAACATCTCCAACGCTATCCGTTTGCCCTCTTGGCTGAGAGAGTGGGGGGTGTGCTGTGGGCAAGACATCTCCACTATAATCACATCTCTGCCCAATGTCTAAAACGGCAGCTGCCTCCTCTGCTGTTTCGGGAGTGACTGTGGAACAGGAGGACAGACGCCACCAGGTCCTCTACTGGATGGTGGGTGCAGGGGCCACTTGCTCTCCCAGCAGAGCGGCCCACGTGACCCAGGTGACTCTGGTGTGACTGCAAGTCGTCCACAGCACTAGACGATGCAGTGTTATACAATGCAACACGGCACAACACAATGCAACACGGCACAACACAACACGACAAAATACAACACAGCACAACACAACACAACAGAATACAACACAACACAAAACACAGTACAACACAATACAATACAACACAACACAATACAATACAACACAACACAACACAGTACAACACAGCACAACACATACAACACAACACAACACAGCACAACACAACACAACGGTATCTGTCAGGGCAGTGTTCAAACACCGGCACATCACACCATCCAGTAGTTCCTTCTCTACTTCCTTCACTCCATTGGGAATGGCTGAGGCACTGCACTGAAGAGCTGTTTACCCACTTCCTCTACATTTGGCGGTTGTGTGCCAAGGCTTGAGTTGTCTTAAGTGGCCTCAGTCCTCAATGCTCCACATCTAGTGACTGACTTGAGATCCAAGCTGTGGACTTCTGCTGGCGTGCTGCTAGGCCTCGCCTCCACTGCGGCAGTCATGGTGGCTGGACGTTGTGAGGCCTCCACTGCGGCAGTCATGGTTGGCTGGACGTTGTGAGGCCTCCATGCGGCAGTCATGGTTGGCTGGACGTTGTGAGGCCTCCACTGCGGCAGTCATGGTTGGCTGGACGTTGTGAGGCCTCCACTGCGGCAGTCATGGTTGGCTGGACGTTGTGAGGCCTCCACTGCGGCAGTCATGGTTGGCTGGACGTTGTGAGGCCTCCACTGCGGCAGTCATGGTTGGCTGGGCGTTGTGAGGCCTCCATGCGGCAGTCATGGTTGGCTGGACGTTGTGAGGCCTCCACTGCGGCAGTCATGGTTGGCTGGACGTTGTGAGGCCTCCACTGCGGCAGTCATGGTTGGCTGGACGTTGTGAGGCCTCCACTGCGGCAGTCATGGTTGGCTGGACGTTGTGAGGCCTCCACTGCGGCAGTCATGG
>CM054136.1:90856756-90864256 GCA_028751875.1 Rapana venosa | reverse complement strand
CAATAGTCCACAGCCTCTCTGAGCTCTCCTCCGCTGAGGCCTTCTTTGAAGTGAGAATGAAGTGATGCACAGTTAGCGCATTGTCTTGGGGGGGGGGGGGGGGGTAGAGGTGTGTGTGTGTGGGGGGGGGGGGGGTTAGGGATTGAACGTTTCAAACAGACACAAAGAGGACAGAAAAAACGGGAGAATGAGAGAGTGGTGGCGGAGAGGAGATGAGGAGAAGGGGAGGTAATCGATGTAGATATGGTAAGAAGGGGGAGGCAATTGTCTTTTACTTCACTCAGTTTAACGTCTCTGCCCTCTTTTCGGTCTAGGAAGTGGCCGGGTGGTTTGACGACTGCAGCCGTCATCTGGGATCGCCAGAGATCGTGGGTTCTACTCCGCGTTGAGCTGTCAGTGTGTGGAGGGCGCTCACTGGCTTCCCCTCACTCCCCTGCAGGGCGATTGCTTGAAAATGTAAACTGATTTACAATCATAAAGTACATTTTTTTAAAAAACACTCAATCTTAAATAAGATGGATCGGTGGTCTAGAGGTAACGCACCTGCCTAGACAGCAAGAAGCTGTGGGTTGGATCCCAGTGTGTGCCCAAACTTTTCCTTCATCCACTAGACCTTAAGTACTGGTCTGGGTGATAGCCTTTCAGATGAGACGATAAACCGAGGTCCTGTGTGTAACATGCATTCTATCTATCTATCTATCTGTCCCGTAGTCTGACGACCGTGGTGGCACCCTCAAAGACTCAGCAACCAGTTCCCTCCATTCTTCTCTCTGTTCTGCCTTTCTCAGGGTTTTGTTGAGTTCTAGGCCTGTCCATTCACTGATGTTATCCTCCCAGCTCTTCCTTGGTCTGCCTCTTCTTCTTCCTCCTTGGACAGTGCCTTGTAAAACTGTCTTTGTAATTCCTTGGGATCTTGTGACATGCCCATACCACTTAAGTTTACGCTTTTTCACGATCGTTAGAAGGTTCTCATAGGGTCCAATGGTTTGCTGGATTCTGTTATGCACGCTTTCGTTGCTTATGTGGTCTTTGTAGGAGATGCCAAGGAGTCTCCGAAAGCATCTCATCTCCACTGCCAGAGCGAAAAGAGAGTTGTCCCTGGCAAATTTCCCTGGAAAAAAAATTGATAGGAAAACAAATACATATGCAAACAGGAAAGAAATGTAATGGGTGGCGCTGCTCTTGTGGCGATGTGCTCTCTCGGGAAGAGCAACCCGAATTTCACGCAGAGAAATCTACTGTGGCTGAAAGTGGTATTCAATTAATTCAGTTTTTTTAAACAGAAGGCACAAGACACGGTGACATGCAGATAACAGCTGTGTTAACACGGTTTGGTCTTCTCTGCACTGATTTCCAAAACATACGGCACGGAAATCAGTGCAGAGAAGACCAAACTGATGACTAATAACACCAACGGCATTAGCACTGATATCAGGGTTAATGACCAGAAGCCGGAAACAGTTCAAAGCTTCAAGTACCTGGGAGCCATTGTATCAGACCAGGGATCCAAGCCAGAAGTAGTATGCAGGACTGCACAGACAATAACAGCTTTGTCAAAACTAAACACCATCTGGAGAGATAAAAATATCTCACTTATCTCCAAGATCAGACTAATGCGCTCCCTTGTCATATCCATATTTCTCTATGCCTGTGAATCATGGACCCTGACTGCAGATTTAGAGAGAAAAGTACAGGCGGTGGAGATGAGATGCTTTCGGAGACACCTTGGCATCTCCTACAAAGACCACATAAGCAACGAAAGCGTGCATAATAGAATCCAGCAAACCATTGGACCCTATGGTGGATCGGTGGTCTAGAGGTAACGTGCCTGTCTAGAAAGCGAAAAGTCCGGGTCAGAAGAATGCGGTGGTTCGTATCCCGTTTGGACCCGAAACTTTTTCCCCATCCATTAGATCATGAGTGGTGGTCTGGGCGCTAGTCTTTTGGATGAGACGATAAACCGAGGTCCCGTGTGTTACACATAATTATTTAGCGCACGTAAAAGAACCCACGGCAACAAGAGAGTTGTCCATGGCAAAATAATGTAGAAAAAAGCCACTCTGATAGGGAAACAAATACTGTTGCAGACAGGAAAAAAAAAAAGGGTGGCGCTGCTCTTGTGGCGACGTGCTCTCCCCGGGGAGAGCAGCCCGAATTTCACGCAGAGAAATCTGCGTGACTTAAAGTGGTATAAATAAAATAAATAAATAAAATATGAGAACCTTCTAACGATCGTGAAAAAACGTAAACTTAAATGGTATGGGCATGTCACAAGATCCAAAGGACTTGCAAAGACAGTTTTACAAGGCACTGTCCAAGGAGGAAGAAGAAGAGGCAGACCAAGGAAGAGCTGGGAGGAAAACATCAGCGAATGGACAGGCCTAGAACTCAACAAAACCCTGAGAAAGGCAGAACAGGGAGAGGAATGGAGGGAACTGGTTGTTGAGTCTTTGAGGGTGCCCCCACGGTCGTCAGACTACGGGACAGATAGATAGAACACGGTGACATGCAGATGACAGCTGTGTTAACATGGTGACATACAGATAACACGGTGACATGCAGATAACAGCTGTGTTAACACGGTGACATGCAGATAACACGGTGACATGCAGATAACAGCTGTGTTAACACGGTGACATGCAGATAACAGCTTTGTTAACACAGTGACATGCAGATAACACGGTGACATGCAGATAACAGCTGTGTTAACACGGTGACATGCAGATAACAGCGGTGTTAACACAGTGACATGCAGATAACACGGTGACATGCAGATAACAGCTGTGATAACATGGTGACGTGCAGATAACAGCTGTGATAACACGGTGACATGCAGATAACAGCTGTGATAACACGGTGGTATGCAGATAACACGGTGACATGATGATAACAGCTGTGTTGTGAACAACATGTTGACATGCAGACAACAGTTGTATTGCGGACAACATGTTGACATAGGGAAGACAACAGCTGTGTTGTGGACAACATGTTGACATGGTAAAGACAACAGCTGTGTTGTGGACAACACACTGCACTACAGACAACAACTGTATCGTGGACAACACACTGCACTACAGACAACAGATGTGTGGTGTAGACAACACACTGCACTACAGACAACAGCTGTATCGTGGACAACACACTGCACTACAGACAACAGCTGTATCGTGGACAACACACTGCACTACAGACAACAGCTGTATCGTGGACAACACACTGCACTACAGACAACAGCTGTATCGTGGACAACACACTGCACTACAGACAACAGCTGTATCGTGGACAACACACTGCACTACAGACAACAGCTGTATCGTGGACAACACACTGCACTACAGACAACAGCTGTATCGTGGACAACACACTGCACTACAGACAACAGCTGTATCGTGGACAACACACTGCACTACAGACAACAGCTGTATCGTGGACAACACACTGCACTACAGACAACAGCTGTATCGTGGACAACACACTGCACTACAGACAACAGCTGTGTGTTGTAGACAACACACTGAACTACAGACAACAGCTGTGTGTTGTAGACAACACACTGAACTACAGACAACAGTTGTGTTGTAGACAACACACTGCACTACAGACAACAGCTGTGTGTTGTAGACAACACACTGCACTACAGACAACAGCTGTGTGTTGTAGACAACACACTGAACTACAGACAACAGCTGTGTGTTGTAGACAACACACTGCACTACAGACAACAGCTGTGTGTTGTAGACAACACACTGCACTACAGACAACAGCTGTGTGTTGTAGACAACACACTGCACTACAGACAACAGCTGTATCGTGGACAACACACTGCACTACAGACAACAGCTGTATCGTGGACAACACACTGCACTACAGACAACAGCTGTATCGTGGACAACACACTGCACTACAGACAACAGCTGTATCGTGGACAACACACTGCACTACAGACAACAGCTGTATCGTGGACAACACACTGCACTACAGACAACAGCTGTATCGTGGACAACACACTGCACTACAGACAACAGCTGTATCGTGGACAACACACTGCACTACAGACAACAGCTGTATCGTGGACAACACACTGAACTACAGACAACAGCTGTGTGTTGTAGACAACACACTGAACTACAGACAACAGCTGTGTGTTGTAGACAACACACTGCACTACAGACAACAGCTGTGTGTTGTAGACAACACACTGCACTACAGACAACAGCTGTGTGTTGTAGACAACACACTGCACTACAGACAACAGCTGTGTGTTGTAGACAACACACTGAACTACAGACAACAGCTGTATCGTGGACAACACACTGAACTGCAGACAACAGCTGTATCGTGGACAACACACTGAACTACAGACAACAGCTGTGTGTTGTAGACAACACACTGAACTACAGACAACAGCTGTATCGTGGACAACACACTGCACTACAGACAACAGCTGTATCGTGGACAACACACTGCACTACAGACAACAGCTGTATCGTGGACAACACACTAAACTACAGACAACAGCTGTGTGTTGTAGACAACACACTGAACTACAGACAACAGCTGTATCGTGGACAACACACTGCACTACAGACAACAGCTCTATCGTGGACAACACACTGCACTACAGACAACAGCTCTATCGTGGACAACACACTGCACTACAGACAACAGCTGTATCGTGGACAACACACTGCACTACAGACAACAGCTGTATCGTGGACAACACACTGCACTACAGACAACAGCTGTATCGTGGACAACACACTGCACTACAGACAACAGCTGTGTGGTGTGGACAACACACTGCACTACAGACAACAGCTGTATCGTGGACAACACACTGCACTACAGACAACAGCTGTATCGTGGACAACACACTGCACTACAGACAACAGCTGTATCGTGGACAACACACTGCACTACAGACAACAGCTGTATCGTGGACAACACACTGCACTACAGACAACAGCTGTATCGTGGACAACACACTGCACTACAGACAACAGCTGTGTGTTGTAGACAACACACTGCACTACAGACAACACACTGCACTACAGACAAATCACTGCACTACAGACAACAGCTGTATCGTGGACAACACACTGCACTACAGACAACAGCTGTATCGTGGACAACACACTGCACTACAGACAACAGCTGTATCGTGGACAACACACTGCACTACAGACAACAGCTGTATCGTGGACAACACACTGCACTACAGACAACAGCTGTATCGTGGACAACACACTGCACTACAGACAACAGCTGTATCGTGGACAACACACTGCACTACAGACAACAGCTGTATCGTGGACAACACACTGCACTACAGACAACAGCTGTGTGTTGTAGACAACACACTGCACTACAAACAACACACTGCACTACAGACAAATCACTGCACTACAGACAACAGCTGTATCGTGGACAACACACTGCACTACAGACAACAGCTGTATCGTGGACAACACACTGCACTACAGACAACAGCTGTATCGTGGACAACACACTGCACTACAGACAACAGCTGTATCGTGGACAACACACTGCACTACAGACAACAGCTGTATCGTGGACAACACACTGCACTACAGACAAATCACTGCACTACAGACAACAGCTGTATCGTGGACAACACACTGCACTACAGACAACAGCTGTATCGTGGACAACACACTGCACTACAGACAACAGCTGTGTTGTGGACAACACACTGAACTACAGACAACAGCTGTATCGTGGACAACACACTGAACTACAGACAACAGCTGTGTGGTGTAGACAACACACTGCACTACAGACAACAGCTGTGTCGTGGACAACACACTGCACTACAGACAACAGCTGTATCGTGGACAACACACTGCACTACAGACAACAGCTGTATCGTGGACAACACACTGCACTACAGACAACACACTGCACTACAGACAACACACTGCACTACAGACAACACACTGCACTACAGACAACAGCTGTATCGTGGACAACACACTGCACTACAGACAACAGCTGTATCGTGGACAACACACTGCACTACAGACAACAGCTGTGTCGTGGACAACACACTGCACTACAGACAACACACTGCACTACAGACAACAGCTGTGTGTTGTGGACAACACACTGCACTACAGACAACACACTGCACTACAGACAACACACTGCACTACAGACAACACACTGCACTACAGACAACACACTGCACTACAGACAACACACTGCACTACAGACAACAGCTGTATCGTGGACAACACACTGCACTACAGACAACAGCTGTGTCGTGGACAACACACTGCACTACAGACAACACACTGCACTACAGACAACAGCTGTGTGTTGTGGACAACACACTGCACTACAGACAACACACTGCACTACAGACAACACACTGCACTACAGACAACACACTGCACTACAGACAACACACTGACCTACAGACAACACACTGCACTACAGACAACACACTGCACTACAGACAACACACTGCACTACAGACAACACACTGACCTACAGACAACACACTGACCTACAGACAACAGCTGTGTCGTGGACAGGGAGGGCAGAGCCAAGTCTGTGCCTGTCTCCTTTTCCATCCCAGTCCAGGTGCCTCTGGCTCCATGTTGGTCATGACACGGCCAAGAGGGGCACTGCCCTCCCTCAACACACGGCCAAGAGGGGCCCTGCCATCCCTCAACACACGGCCAAGAGGGGCCCTGCCATCCCTCAACACACGGCCAAGAGGGGCCCTGCCATCCCTCAACACACGGCCAAGAGGGGCCCTGCCCTCCCTCAACACACGGCCAAGAGGGGCACTGCCCTCCCTCAACACACGGCCAAGAGGGGTCCTGCCCTCCCTCAACACACGGCCAAGAGGGGCACTGCCCTCCCTCAACACACGGCCAAGAGGGGCACTGCCCTCCCTCAACACACGGGCACATGGCTTCAGCCACCATTGACCCTTCCCCACCTCCCTCCTCCCAGCTGGCTTAAGCCTCCCCCCCACCTCTACCCCATCCCCAAGTAGCCAGTACGTGACTAGACAATAAGGTAAAGGTAAAGGTGTCCCATAACCTATAAGGTCGTAGGGGAGCGAGGCGTCAGAGACCTCACTTCTCTAGGGTCCAGCATATTGAGGGCGGCGCCCATCTCCTCTCCCTCGCTGCTTATCCTTCCCTGACCCTAAAGAGGGCAGGTACCCATTTAAGCTGGGTGAACTGGGGGACTGTACTGTACTGAAGCCAGGGCGGGCAAACGGTCACCCATCCAAGTGGCAACCACGCTCAACACTGCTGAACTTTGGCTGGGGGGAAGTGAGTGCTCCGACCCCTGAGCTGTGCCGTGCCCACAACAGACAAGAGGTGAAGGAAGGAAGGAAGGAAGGAAGGAAGACAAACAAAAACGCGGTGCTGGGAAAAAGGATGTAGGGGTGTTGATGTCGATAATTTCCATCTGCACAACACGAGGCACGCAGAGGGAAGTAAGCCTACAAGCGGCGCC
>CM054136.1:90849256-90851756 GCA_028751875.1 Rapana venosa | reverse complement strand
CAAAAGAAAAACAACAGAGAAACAACAAACAGAGAAACAACAAACAGAGAAAACAAACAAAACAACAGAGAAACAACAACCAGAGAAACAACAAACCAGAGAAACAACAACCAGAGAAACAACAAACAGAGAAACAAAAGAAACACAGAGAAACAACAACCAGAGAAACAACACAGAGAAACAACCAACAGAGAAAAACCCAAAAGAGAAACAACCAACAGAGAAACAACAAGAGAAACAACCAACAGAGAAACAACAACAGAGAAACAACAACCAGAGAAACAAAAACACGAGAAAACAACCAAACCAGAGAAACAACCAACAGAGAAACAACAACCAGAGAAACAACCCAAAAGAGAAACAACAGAGAAACAAACAGAGAAACAACAACAGAGAAACACACAGAGAAACAACCAACTAGAAAAAACAAGAAACAACACAGAGAAACAACACACAGAGAAACAACAAACGAGAAACAACACGAGAAACAACAACAGAGAAACAACCAACAGAGAAACAACAAACAGAGAAACAAAAACAACAGAGAAACAACCAACAGAGAAACAACAACAGAGAAACAACAACCAGAGAAACAACAGAGAAACAACAAAAACATAGAAACAACCAACAGAGAAAAACAAACAGAGAAACACAGAGAAACAAACCAGAGAAACAACAACCAGAGAAACAACCAACAGAGAAACAAAAACAGAGAAACAACAACAGAGAAACAACAAACCAGAAAGAAACAACAGAGAAACAACACCAAGAAAAACAAACAAGAAACAACAAAAAGAGAAACAACAAACAGAGAAACAACAGAGAAAACAACCAGAGAAACAACACCAAGACACAACAGAAAAAACCCGAGAAACAACAACGAGAAAAACAAACAAAACAGAGAAACAACAAACAGAGAAAACCCAAAAGAGAAACAACCAACAGAGAAACAACAGAGAAACAACCCAACAGAGAAACAACACGAAACAACAACAGAGAAACAACCAACAGAGACAACAAACAACAGAGAAAAACAACAGAGAAAACAACAAAAACCAGAGAAACAAAAACCAACAGAGAAACAACAACCAGAGAAACAACAACAGAGAAACAACAAACAGAGAAAAACAACAGAGAAACAACAGAGAAACAACAAACAGAGAAACAACAAACAGAGAAACAACAACAGAGAAACAACAGAGAAACAACCAACAGAGAAACAACAAACAGAGAAACAACCAACAAAAGAAACAACAAGAGAAACAACAACAGAGAAACAACAGAGAAACAACCAACAGAGAAACAACAACAGAGAACAACAACAGAGAAACAACAGAGAAACAACAGAGAAACAACAAGAGAAACAACGAGAACAACAGAGAAACAACAACAGAGAAACAACCAACAGAGAAACAACAACAAGAAACACAAACAGAGAAACAACAAACAGAGAAAACAGAGAAACAGAGAAACAACAGAGAAACAACAACAGAGAAACAACAAACAGAGAAACAACCAACAGAAGAAACAACAGAGAAACAAAAACAGAGAAACAACAAGAGAAACAACAACAGAGAAACAACAAACAGAGAAACAACAACCAAGAAACAACCAACAGAGAAACAACAAACAGAGAACAACAGAGAAAAACAACAGAGAAAACAACAGAGAAACACACAGAGAAAACAAACAGAGAAACAACAAACAGAGAAACAACAATCAGAGAAACAACAGAGAAACAACAACAGAGAAACAACAAACAGAGAAACAAAACCAGAGAAACAACAAACAGAGAAACAACAACCAGAGAACAACAACCAGAGAACAACAACAGAAACAACAAACAGAGAAACAACAAACAGAGAAACAACAACCAGAGAAACAACCAACAGAGAAACAACAACAGAGAAACAACAGGAAACAAAACAGAGAAACAACAACAGAGAAAACAACAAACAGAGAAAAACAACAGAGAAACAACAACAGGAAACAACAAACAGAGAAACAACCAACAGAGAAAAAACCAACAGAGAAACAACAACAGAGAAACAACAAAAAAACCAGAGAAACAACAACAGAGAAACAACAACAGAGAAACAACAACCAGAGAAACAACCAACAGAGAAACAACAACAGAGAAACAACAGAGAAACAACAACAGAGAAACAACAACCAGAGAAACAACAACCAGAGAAACAACCAAACAGAGAAACAACAACAGAGAAACAACAACAGAGAAAAACCAACAGAGAAAACAACAGAGAAACAACAGAGAAACAACAAACATAAGAAACAACAAACAAGAAACACAACAAACACAGAAAACAAACAACAGAAAACAACAACGAGAAACAACCAACAAGAAACAACAACAGAGAAGAACAACCAACATAGAAACAACCAGGAAAAACAATCAGAGAAAAACAAACAGGAACAAGACAGAGAAACATCGCAACAGAGAAACAACCAACAGAGACAACACAACATGCAACAACAATCA
>CM054136.1:90834256-90844256 GCA_028751875.1 Rapana venosa | reverse complement strand
AGAGACTGCCGACCTTCTCTGTACAAAACTGACCATGACCAGACATGAATACGTGATTTATTCTGAGTCCCCTGTTTTATGGACGTTTGGTTCTTGCTGGTTCCTGGCAGGAGTGCGGATGTCAGGCTGCTGCTTTCTCTGTGTTGGCATGCTCTTCAAGCGGAGGCTACACTTCAGTGATTGTCAGTGGAGCCTCTGTCTTTGGCAGAGTAACAGGTCTTACTTCTGCTCTCAGTCAGCAGCCTAGTGTCTAGGAAACAGGCCACAGGTAGACAGAACGGCGTCCAGGCCTAAAGCTCTGTCAGAGAGCGGGGTCAGCAAAGTGCCGATGTTTCCACCACCTGGTGTTATGGTTGAAATGTTGTCGCTAGCTTGTTTGTTGTCTGCAGTCAGGACTAGCTCTCAGCATGACTACCTGCATTCTCTACTGAAGCAGAACAAATCTCTGAAGCTGATTATTGATCTATCTATTTATTTATTTATTTATTTGTTTTATTCTTTTATTTCGATGATTTATTTATTCATTTTTATTCTTTTATTTGTTTATTCTTTTATTTAGAGGATAATGGAATAAGCACTCATGTGTTTTTACATCCAGTCCCCGTGTGTATGCAGTTTTGGCAGTTTTGTCATCCGTTCCCAGGGTACACAATGACCTACTCTTCCGAAAAGCGGAACAGGATTTAACGTGTGCGCAAAAGATGTTCTGCGTGCGTTTGCACACGGGACCTAGGTTTATAGTCTCATCCGAAGGACTTGTAGGGGGAGTGGAGTCGGCGCTGATGTTAACTCCAGAGCAAAAATCCTCTTGAATGGGAATCAAACTCGGGTCATCAGATCACGAGCACATCACTGTGACCACTAGGCTATCCCGCCCCCAATATGTATGGCTGCTTGTATGGCGAGGTACTTTAACACAGCACTAATGCACACTTTCTGTTGTATCCACAGTGGGCTTACAGTCTCATGGTGATTCTCAGGATGGTGAGGGAGACAGAGCTCATTGTGGACAACTGCCAGAGCGGTCAGCTGGAAAGCCCAACGACAACAACAACAACAACAACACAGGTCAAGTCATCGGGGTGCCTGGACACGGCCCTGGACTAACGGAGGGTCAGGGAGGAGACACAGCCCTGAACATCTGCAGCAGTCACCCCAGCCCTGCACATCTGCAGCAGTCACCCCAGCCCTGAACATCTGCAGCAGTCACCCCAGCCCTGCACATCTGCAGCAGTCACCCCAGCCCTGCACATCTGCAGCAGTCACCCCAGCCCTGAACATCTGCAGCAGTCACCCCAGCCCTGCACATCTGCAGCAGTCACCCCAGCCCTGCACATCTGCAGCAGTCACCCCAGCCCTGCACATCTGCAGCAGTCACCCCAGCCCTGCACATCTGCAGCAGTCACCCCAGCCCTGCACATCTGCAGCAGTCACCCCAGCCCTGACACCTGACTCTCTCCTGTGACAAGGAAGACATCTTACCCTCACAGGAAGACATCTTACCCTCACAGGAAGACATCTTACCCTCACAGGAAGACATCTTACCCTCACAGGAAGACATCTTACCCTCACAGGAAGACATCTTACCCTCATAGGAAGACATCTTACCCTCACAGGAAGACATCTTACCCTCACAGGAAGACATCTTACCCTCACAGGAAGACATCTTACCCTCATAGGAAGACATCTTACCCTCACAGGAAGACATCTTACCCTCATAGGAAGACATCTTACCCACATAGGAAGACATCTTACCCACTACAGGAAGACATCTTACCCACATAGGAAGACATCTTACCCACATAGGAAGACATCTTACCCACTACAGGAAGACATCTTACCCACATAGGAAGACATCTTACCCACATAGGAAGACATCTTACCCACTACAGGAAGACATCTTACCCACTACAGGAAGACATCTTACCCTTTACAGGAAGGCATCTTACCCTTTACAGGAAGACATCTTACCCACTCCCAGGAAGACATCTTACCCACTACAGGAAGACATCTTACCCTTCACAGGAAGACATCTTACCCACTACAGGAAGACATCTTACCCACTACAGGAAGACATCTTACCCACTACAGGAAGACAGCTTACCCTTTACAGGAAGACATCTTACCCACTAAAGGAAGACATCTTACCCTCACAGGAAGACATCTTACCCACTAAAGGAAGACATCTTCCCCACTACAGGAAGACATCTTACCCACACAGGAAGACATCTTACCCACTCCCAGGAAGACATCTTACCCTTTACAGGAAGACATCTTACCCACTCCCAGGAAGACATCTTACCCACTCCCAGGAAGACATCTTACCCTCAGAGGAAGACATCTTACCCACTACGGGAAGACATCTTACCCTTTACAGGAAGACATCTTACCCTTTACAGGAAGACATCTTACCCACTACAGGAAGACATCTTACCCTTTACAGGAAGACATCTTACCCTTCACAGGAAGACATCTTACCCACTCCCAGGAAGGCCAACGCTTTCCGCAACTCCTCCTCCCCCCTCACCGCCATGTCCTCCAGTCGGATCACGTGGAGCTGGTCACGTGGGAAGCGCTGCAGCCAATCAGCAATGTACACGTGGTACAGCCCCACCTGCACTGGCGGCCTCTGAAACCCGAGCCAGGGAAGGATGAAGGTGAGGGGGGTGTACCTGCCAGCTCCCTGTCCCCTTCCTTCTTTGTGCTGTGAAATTGCTTAGGGGGTATTGATGACAGACAGACAGACAGACAGAAAAAATAACTCCAGTTGTGGGGTTTTTTCTGGTAGCTGGTAGAGTTTCCTTTAAACAGAATATTGTTACAATTGTTTAGGTCGCGTTGTTTTTTTGTTTTTTACCGAAAACTGGGCGATCTCTTCACAGTCCTGTCTAGACATGCGCACATGAAATGTTGCAGAGATCTCCACTGTTGCAGTCTCCGCTCTCCAATTACTGGCTGCTGATGCAGACATGTCTGCAGCTCCGAGACCCACACCTGCCACGCTTACTTCTTCAGTCTGGAGGTAGACAGCACGTGAGTGCTTATTCTATTATCCTCCCAAAAAAATAAAAAAGAAATGAATGAATAGACAGACGATACGTGGACTAAATAAGCAACAAGCTCTGACCCTAACAGAAATGGCCGTTTGCCTGAAAATAGAAATGAAGAAACACTCAAATCCTAAATGCTGTGCATGATGCTAACGCAATACCCACCCTGATGTAGGCATGATGTGGTACAAGAGGTTCCCCCTTAACACGCTTCGACATCGTCATTCATAATAGTGTTGGCAGGGGGAACACACCAGAGAGACTGCAAGACTGGTCAACGGTACTGACCGTGGGGGTCAGCTGTCGTCACCGAGGTGAACACACCAGAAACATCAGGGGAGCCGGTCAAGCCTCTCCTTAAGCATGACTTGGTGATGGCAAACCAGCCAGAAGCCGTGACAATGACGTGTTCTATCTGACTTCACAAGATCAGAGATGAAGAAGAAGAAGAAGAAGAAGAAGAAGAAGAAGAAGAAGAAGAAGAAGAAGAAGAAGAAGAAGAAGAAGAAGAAGAAGAAGAAGAAGAGAGGAGGAGGAGGAGGAGGAGGAGGAGGAGGAGAGGAGGAGGAGGAAGAGGAAGAAGAAGAAGAGAGGAGGAGGAGAGGAAGAAGAAGGACGGAGGAGGAGGAGGAAGAGGAGGAGAAGGAGGGGAAGAGGAGGAGGAAGAAGAAGAGGAGGAGAAGGAGAAAAAGGAACAGGAGAGGAGGAAGAGGAGGAGGATAGAAGGAAGGAGGAGGGAGAAAGAAGAAGAATTGTGAAGTATGTGAAGAAGAAGAGAAGGAAAGAGAGAAGAAAGAAAGAAGAAGAGAAGAGAAGAAGAAGAAGAAGAAGAAGAAGAAGAAGAAAGAACAACACAACAACAACAACAACAACAACAACAACAACAACAACAACAACAACAACAACAACAACAACAACAACAACAACAACAGCAACAAGAGTTATGACCAGAGCTGTTTATGGAACCTGTCTCCTACAGCTGTTAGACATGTCAGGACTTTGCTCTGAAAACAACAACAGCAACAACAACAAGGAAAAGACATGCCAGTCAGTTGCATGTCACTTATATGCCAGTCAGTTGCATGTAGGTTATATGCCAGTCATTTGCATGTAGGTAATATGTCAGTCAGTTACATATCACTAATGTTTCTTTCATTGATATGTCAATCAGTTATATGTCAGCCAGTTTAACTGATATCTCTTCAACTCAGGTACAGTGGTATCTCACTACTTGTATGCCGAGAAACACCAACTGTATATATAGCACAGATGATCCACTGTGGACTGATGCTACAACTGAATCGTATTAGACATGACATCACCAACAGGTGTCTGCTTTCAGCAACAGGTGTCTGCTTTCAGCAACAGGTGTCTGCTTTCAGCAACAGGTGTCTGCTTTCAGCAACAGGTGTCAGCAACAGGTATCTGCTTTCAGCAACAGATGTCTGCTTTCAGCAACAGATGTCTTCTTTCAGCAACAGGTGTCTGCTTTCAGCAACAGGTGTCTGCTTTCAGCAACAGGTGTCTGCTTTCAGCAACAGATGTCAGCAACAGATGTCTTCTTTCAGCAACAGGTGTCTGCTTTACAGTCCAGCCTGTTCTAGCCGTCACTCCTGTAGAACTACTTTAAAAACCAAAGAAACCCCACGATATCTGTGATTGCCTTCCACTGTCATGGAGTGGACAGCAGACAGTCAGCTCTTCCCCCAGGCTGGAACAGGCAGCGGTCAAGATCACCACCACCACCATCACCCTGGTGACATTAGCCTGAGAGGCAGTCCAGACGTGGTCACTACCCTGTCCCTCATTCTCTCCCTTACAATGTCTTCCTTTAACTGTGATTTTCTCCTTTCCTTTCTGTCGTTCTGTTCTTTTATTGGAATAATCTCTGCCTCCGTCCATCAGGTACTGGGTTAAAGCGTCCAGCTCATCACGGGATTTAATTCAATGATAAAGGATGCAATAATGTAGTATTTCAGCATAATCATTAAGAAATTTGTTCTTAGATAGATGGCTTGAAAAAAAGCAAATGCATTGATTATTCAATGTACCATCTGGAAATAAAATTGTGACTTTGACTTTGACACACGCTGTCTCTCTTGTGCACAGCAGACAGACAGACCCACAGAAGCCATGGCCTGGTGATCTCCCTTGACCCGCTGTTGGTGCAGACCTGGATTTTGTGTCTTCCATCTTTTGATTCCAGTTGTAGAAACCATCACTAAGGGACATAATTATAAACATGCTAACAGCCTTCACTAAAGGACATATAAACATGCTAACAGCCATCACACTAAAGGACACATAAACATGCTAACAGTCATCACTAAGGGACATATAAACATGCTAACAGCCATCACTAAAGGACACATAAACATGCTAACAGCCATCACTAAAGGACATATAAACATGCTAACAGCCATCACTAAAGGACACATAAACATGCTAACAGTCATCACTAAAGGACATATAAACATGCTAACAGCCATCACTAAAGGACATATAAACATGCTAACAGCCATCACTAAAGGACACATAAACATGCTAACAGCCTTCACTTAATGACATATAAACATGCTAACAGCCATCACTAAAGGACATAATTATAAACATGCTAACAGCATTCACTAAAGGACATAATTATAAACATGCCAACAGCCATCACTAAAGGACATATAAACATGCTAACAGCCTTCACTAAGGGATATATAAACATGCTTACAGCCATCACTAAAGGACACATAAACATGCTAACAGCCTTCACTTAATGACATATAAACATGCTAACAGCCATCACTAAAGGACATATAAACATGCTAACAGCCATCACTAAAGGACATATAAACATGCTAACAGCCATCACTAAAGGACGCATAAACATGCTAACAACCATCACTAAAGGACATATAAACATGCTAACAGCCTTCACTAAAGGACATATAAACATGCTAACAGCCTTCACTAAAGGACATATAAACATGCTAACAGCCATCACTAAAGGACATATAAACATACTAACAGCCATCACTAAAGGACATATAAACATGCTAACAGCCTTCACTAAAGGACATATAAACATGCTAACAGCCATCACTAAAGGACATAATTATAAACATGCTAACAGCCATCACTAAAGGACATATAAACATGCTAACAGCCTTCACTTAATGACATATAAACATGCTAACAGCCTTCACTAAAGGACATATAAACATGCTAACAGCCATCACTAAAGGACATATAAACATGCTAACAGCCATCACTAAAGGACATATAAACATGCTAACAGCCTTCGTTAAAGGACATATAAACATGCTAACAGCTATCACTAAAGGACATATAAACATACTAACAGCCTTCACTAAAGAACATATAAACATGCTAACAGCCTTCACTAAAGAACATATAAACATGCTAACAGCCATCACTAAAGGACATATAAACATGCTAACATCCTTCACTAAAGGACATATAAACATGCTAACAGCTATCACTAAAGGACATATAAACATGCTAACAGCCATCACTAAAGGACATATAAACATGCTAACAGCCTTCACTAAAGGACATATAAACATGTTAACAGCCTTCACTAAAGGACATATAAACATGCTGACAGCCATCACTAAAGGACATATAAACATACTAACAGCCATCACTAAAGGACGCATAAACATGCTAACAGCCATCACACTAAAGGACGTATAAACATGCTAACAGCCATCACTAAAGGACATTAACATGCTAACAGCCATCACTAAAGGACGCATAAACATGCTAACAGCCTTCACTAAAGGACATAAACATGGCGACAGACAGGGAACAGAACACGGCGACATGGAGAACAACAAAGTAAGGGAGAGAAGATCACTGACCAGCAGAGATCAGCTTCCTGCATCCATTAGTCAACAGAGACCAACAGACCTTCAGACTGGGAAAACCCAGCATCGGGAGGAATCAGAAGCTGATTTATGAAGAAAGGCAATCACACATACACACACACACACACACACACACACACACACACACACACACACACACACACACACACACCACACACACACACACGCACGCACGCACGCACGCACACGTGCGTGCGCGCGCTAAACAGCCAGCTTATGTTCAAGGGGACGGGATAGACTGGTGGTTAGAACATTGCGCTCGCAATCTGACGACCCGGGTTCGATTCCAGTTCAAGGAGATATTTTACCCCGGAGTTAACATCAGTGCAGACTCCACTCTCCCCAAAAGTCCTTTGGAATAGACTATAAACCGAGGTCCCGTGTGCGAACGCACGCAGAACATCTTGCGTACACGTTAAATCCTGTTCCGCTTTTCGTAAGAATAGGCCATTGTGTGCCCGTGGGTACAGAAGACAAAATTTACAAAACCGCGTACACACGGAGACTAGATGTAAAAGAAAAGCACACAAGTGTTTATATAAATATCCTCGGTATAAAAGAATTTTTTTTAATTTAAATTTTTAATGAATAAAAACTGGCCACTGCAGCCACCATTCCAAGTTCACACTGGCCAAGCCAAACAAAGAGGAAGAAAAAGAAAAACAGAAAAGAAAGAGTAATGGGTTCGGGAAGGGGGGGGGGGGGGGGGGGTTATAAGAAAAAGCTAGAGAAGAAGGCCGGGCTGTAACATGAGGCGCCTAAGGGAAAGACAATCCCTGCAGAACAGCCATTCGAGGCGCCTAAGGGAAAGATAATCCCTGTAGAAAAGCCATTCAGCCTATCTCCAACAAGAGGCGCGCCTTGAGGGGCAGATCATGACTGCAGGAAAACTTATCTCCCCTTTCTGTGACACTGGACAGACGCCAACTAAGGGGGATAACTGCTGTGATTGCTGCTGCTGTCCCCTTCATCAGGGCTGCTCTGCCAGGACTGCACAGCGCAGAGGCCGCAGCCCACAGCAGGCAGGCAGGCAGGCAGGCTGGCAGGCAGGCTGGCAGGCAGGCAGGTTCCCTTATCAGGCCGGCACAATCAGGCACCGCGTCCACAGCCATCACACAACACACACATACACACACACGCATGCATGCATGCACACACACACACAAACACACATACACACGCACGCACGCACGCACGCACACATACGCACGCACGCACGAACGCACACACAACACACACACACACACACACAACTGGCTTCATTGCTGGTTGATTTCATTCGTGGCTGGCTGGTTGGCTGGTTGGTTGGTTGATTGGCTGGTTGGTTGGTTGGTTGGTTGGTTGGTTGGTTGGTTGGTTGGTTGGTTGGTTGGTTGGTTGGTTGGTTGGTTGGTTGATTGATTGGCTGGTAGGTTGGTTGGTTGGTTGGCTGGTTGGTTGGTTGATTGGCTGGTAGGTTGGTTGGTTGGTTGGTTGGTTGGTTGATTGGCTGGTAGGTTGGTTGGTTGGTTGGCTGGTTGGTTGGTTGATTGGCTGGTAGGTTGTTGGTTGGTTGGCTGGTTGGTTGGTTGATTGGCTGGTTGGTTGGTTGATTGGCTGGTAGGTTGGTTGGTTGGTTGGCTTGTTTGGTACTAATGGGGTCTGCAGGGACATGATATTCCAAACAAACAAAAAAACTCTCCCTTTCTCACCTGAGACAGGAATGTGCCTTCTCCGTTACACCCTGATCAATGGGTCAACTCTCTGGCCACAAGGCCACCCTCTCCTCCCTCCCCTACCCTCCCCTCCCCTACCACCCCCCCCCCCCCCCGCCCACCACCCCCACCAGTGTCTGGGTGCCTACTGTTCCATACGTGCCACACCTAGGCATGGTGCAAGTGTGGACCCCATACAAGTGTTGACCCCATACAAGTGTTGACCCTATAAAAGTGTTGAATCCTTACAAGTGTTGACCCCATACAAGTGTTGACCCTATAAAAGTGTAGACCCTATAAAAGTGTTGAATCCTTACAAGTGTGGACCCCATACAAGTGTTGACCCTATAAAAGTGTTGAATCCTTACAAGTGTTGACCCAATAAAAGTGTTGACCCCATACAAGTGTTGACCCCATGCAAGTGTTAACCCCATACAAGTGTTGACCCCATACAAGTGTTGACCCCATACAAGTGTTGACCCCATACAAGTGTTGAATCCTTACAAGTGTTGACCCAATAAAAGTGTTGAATCCTTACAAGTGTTGACCCTATAAAAGTGTTGAATCCTTACAAGTGTTGACCCTATAAAAGTGTTGAATCCTTACAAGTGTTGACCCAATAAAAGTAATAATAATAATAATAATAATATATGGAATTTATATAGCGCTGAATCTTGTAAAAAACAAACAAATCGAAGCGCTTGCACTCAATCATTTACAGGCATGCAACTCTCCTTAAACATAATGAGAAATCCATGCGCGCGCACTACGCACGCACACCCACGCACACACATACACACACACACACACACACACACACACACACACACACACACACACACACACACACACACGGAACAACACTTAGACGGTGAAAGATGCTGTTGAAAATTTGGGACAGATATGTGGGGGGAAAGTCTCAGGTAGGAAATAAGTGTGTTTTGAGGCTGGATTTGAAGGAATCAAGTGAAGGCTTTTGACGAAGTGAAAGAGGGAGGTCATTCCAGGTGGATGGACCAGAAACAGAGAAGGAGCGACGGCCAACAGTGGTTTGTTTGAATCTGGGTGTTCGAAAGCACAAAGTATCTGCGGCTGAACGAAGGGAACGGGATGGAGTGTACATGTGAAGACAGTTACAGAGATAAGAGGGTGCAGATTTGTGGAGACATTTGAAACAGAGGGTATTGATTTTATACTGCAGTCTTTGTGAGACAGGCAACCAGTGAAGAGATCGCAGAAGAGGAGTGATGTGTTCAGATTTTTTCTTTCTTAGGACCAGTCGAGCTGCAGAGTTTTGTATGCGTTGAAGAGAGTGGATAGATGATGCTGGTAGGCCAGCCAAAAGAGAATTATA
>CM054136.1:90826756-90829256 GCA_028751875.1 Rapana venosa | reverse complement strand
CACACACACACACCACACACACACACACACACATACACCCTGCCTCCGCTACACTACACCACGGGGAGATGGGAGGGGCTTCAGTACAGTAGTAATAATAGCAGCAGCAGCAGCAGAAGCAGCAACAATAGTAGTAGCAGCAGTAGCAGAAGCAGCAACAACAGTAGTAGCAGCAGTAGCAGAAGCAGCAACAACAGTAGTAGCAGCAACAGTAACAATATTGGTAGAAGTAATAGCAGCAGCAATAATAGTAGTAGAAGCAGCAACAGCAGCATCAATAACAACAGTAGCAGTAGCAGCAGCAGCAGCAACAGTAGTAGAAGCAGCAGTAGCAACAGTAATAGTAGAAGCAGCAGCAACAGTAGTAGTAGTAGAAGCAGCAGCAACAACAGTAGTAACAGCAGCAGCAACAACAGTAGTAACAGCAGCAGAAACAACAGTAGTAACAGCAGCAGCAACAACAGTAGTAGCAATAGCAGCAACAACAGTAGTAGTAGCAGCAGCAGCAACAACAGTAGTAGTAGCAGCAGCAGCAACAACAGTAGTAGTAGCAATAGCAGCAACAACAGTAGTAGTAGCAATAGCAGCAACAACAGTAGTAGTAGCAATAGCAGCAACAACAGTAGTAGTAGCAATAGCAGCAACAACAGTAGTAGTAGCAATAGCAGCAACAACAGTAGTAGTAGCAATAGCAGCAACAACAGTAGTAGTAGCAATAGCAGCAACAACAACAGTAGTAGTAGCAATAGCAGCAACAACAACAGTAGTAGTAGCAATAGCAGCAACAACAGTAGTAGCAATAGCAGCAACAACAGTAGTAGTAGCAATAGCAGCAACAACAACAACAGTAGTAGCAGCAGCAACAACAACAGTAGTAGCAGCAACAACAACAACAGTAGTAGCAGCAACAACAACATAAGTAGTAGCAATAGCAGCAGGTGTATGAAGTCTGTCAGGATAAATGATGCTGACAACAAAGTCAGCAGTGCAACAGAAAGTGACTGCCTATGTCCATGGCTGCCTGTGCTGTAGTGGCCAACTCACCCACAATCACTGTACTGTACTGTAGTGGTCAACTCACCCACAATCACTGTACTGTACTGTACTGTACTGTAGTGGCCAACTCACCCACAATCACTGTACTGTACTGAACTGTAGTGGCCAACTCACCCACAATCACTGGACTGTACTGTACTGTACTGTATTGTACTGTAATGGCCAACTCACCCACAATGACTGTACTGTACTGTACTGTAGTGGCCAACTCACCCACAATGACTGTACTGTACTGTACTGTAGTGTACTGTAGTGGCCAACTCACCCACAATGACTGTAGTGTACTGTACTGTAGTGGCCAACTCACCCACAATGACTGTACTGTACTGTAGTGTACTGTAGTGTACTGTAGTGGCCAACTCACCCACAATGACTGTAGTGTACTGTACTGTAGTGGCCAACTCACCCACAATGACTGTACTGTACTGTACTGTACTGTAGTGGCCAACTCACCCACAATGACTGTACTGTACTGTACTGTACTGTAGTGTACTGTAGTGGCCAACTCACCCACAATGACTGTACTGTAGTGTACTGTAGTGGCCAACTCACCCACAATGACTGTACTGTACTGTAGTGAACTGTAGTGGCCAACTCACCCACAATCACTGTACTGTACTGTACTGTAGTGGCCAACTCACCCACAATCACTGTACTGTACTGTACTGTACTGTACTGCACTGTACTGTAGTGGCCAACTCACCCACAATGACTGTAGTGTACTGTACTGTAGTGGCCAAGGCCAACTCACCCACAATGACTGTACTGTACTGTACTTTACTGTACTGTACTGTAGTGGCCAACTCACCCACAATCACTGTACTGCACTGTACTGTAGTGGCCAACTCACCCACAATGACTGTAGTGTACTGTACTGTAGTGGCCAAGGCCAACTCACCCACAATGACTGTACTGTACTGTACTTTACTGTAGTGTACTGTAGTGGCCAACTCACCCACAATGACTGTACTGTACTGTACTGTACTGTAGTGGCCAACTCACCCACAATCACTGTACTGTAATAATAATAATAATATAATAATAATAATAATAATAATAATAATAATAATAATAATATAATAATAATAATAATAATAATAATAATGATATAATAATAATGATAATTAATAATAATAATATAATAATAATAATAATAATAATAATAATAATAATAATAATAATAATAATAATAATAATAATAATAATAATAATATAGTATGGAACTTATATAGCGCTGAATCTTGTAAAGCAACAAATCAAAGCGCTCAGAAATTATTATTTTTTTAGAGGACAATGGAATAAGTACTTATGTGCTTTTTTACATCTAGTCCCCGTGTGTATGCAGTTTTGTAAATTTTGTCATCTGTTCCCACCGGCACACAGTGGCCTACTCTTTCGAAAAGCGGAACAGGATTTAACGTGTGCGCAAGATGTTCTGCATGCG
>CM054136.1:90786756-90821756 GCA_028751875.1 Rapana venosa | reverse complement strand
AGAGGAGAAAGAGACAGGTGAGAATATGAGTGACTGAATTCATTCACGAAGGAAGATGAAAGGAAAGGGTAAGGTCGAACACACACACACACACACACACACACACACACACACACACACCACACACAACAAACAAAAGCAAAAAGCAAAACACAAAAACTGATGAATAGATGAATCATACAAATGATACTTCTTCCTCCTCCCCTATAACACCCCCCTACCCCCCCCCCCCCCCCCCCCTACCCCCCACCCGGGATGGGATAGCTCAGTGGTCAGAGCATTCCCTTTCCCCCAGCTAAAGTTAAGCAGCGTGGAGCATGGTTACCATTTGGATGGGTGACTGTTTGCGAGCCTTGGCTTCAGTACAGTCCCCCAGTTCACCCAGCTGTAAATCGGTACCTGCCCTCTTTAGGGTCAGGGAAGGTAAAGCAGCGAGGGAGAGGAGATGGGCGCCGCCCTCAATATGCTGGCCCCTTGAGAAGTGAGGTCTCTGATGCCTCGCTCCCCTACGACCACATAGGTTATGGAACACCTTTACTTTCGCCCCTTTTAATCTCGTCTTCTATCTTTCCATCCTCTGCCTCCCCCTACTCGCAGCAGCCGATGACGTGGGGAACAGAAAGAACAGGAAACACTGGCTTTAATTAATCTGGGGAATCTGGCGTAAGGTTGCTGGACATAACACTGTGCACATGCCCGCGCGCGTGCGTAGGTGTTGCACACACACTCTCTCTCTCTCTCTCTCTCCTCTCTCTCTCTCCTCTCTCTCTCTCTCTCTCTCTCTCTCTCTCTCCTCTCTCGCACGCACGCGCGCGCGCGCACACACACACACACACACACACACACACATGCGCGAGAAATTACTTTAAAAGGTTACATTCTAGGATTGAAAGTGTGATGTGTTTTAAGGTTGGACTTGAACGATTACCTATTTCTATTGTGCTTGAGAGAATATGGGAGAGAACTCCAACAAGAAGGGGCTTGAAAAACCAAAGACTGCTCGATATACCTTTTTGTTCGAAAGGTGGGCGCACATCAACAACAATAACGCAATAGTATTAACTAGAACACTAAAATCGGTCGTAACAAAAACTACAGCTGCCACAGCAGCAACATTAAAAGCAACAACAACAGCAACAAGAACAACATTAGCATCATAAACAATGTCAACATCGACATCATCATGAGTGTGCTACTGCCGTCATCTTAATCACCGTTATTGTCGTCATTGTCGCATTCTCACTATCAAAACAATATCCATCATCATCACTTTATCATCATTATCATCAGTGTCATTATCGCTGTCTCCTTCGTAATTCCCATCATCATGACAACAATTATTACCATCATGATTATTAGTGTCATCTCGTCATCATCATCACCAGCAGCAGCAACAGCAAAACAACAACATAAATAACAGCATCATGAACAACAACGAACAATATAAAAATCCAGCAACAATCATCATCATCATCAACAACAACAACAACAACAAATAACAACAACAGTAAGCAAACAAAACAGCAACAACCATCATCACTATCAACACAACAACAACAGTAACACAACAACAACAGAGAACAAAAAAACAGCAACAACCATCATCACCAACAACAACAACAACAACAGTAACAACAACAACAACAGAGAACAACAAAAACAGCACCAACCATCATCACCAACAACAAAACAACAACAACAGTAACAACACAACAACAACAAACAAACAAAAACAGCACCAACCACAACAACAACAACAAAAAAACACAACCACACAACAACAACAAAAACAACCACACAACCAACAACAACACACACACAACAACCACACACAAACAACCCACACAACCACACAACACACACCACACAACAACAAACAAGCCCACACACACACCTACGCACCCGCACACACACACCGCCCACCACCCACACAACCACCAGCACAGCCAGCACTCACAGGGCCAGGTGCGGCATCAGCCAGGCCCAGCTCCTCTGCCGTGTAGTTGTCGGCCCCCTTGCCCTCCCCACACCTGTGCCCCCTCCTGCCCCCTGCAGGTGTCTGGCAGCCCCGGGCCTGAGGGAGGCAGGGAGGCAGGGCTGACACCCCACACCTGTGCCCCCTCCTGCCCCCTGCAGGTGTCTGGCAGCCCCGGGCCTGAGGGAGGCAGGGAGGCAGGGCTGACACCCCACACCTGTGCCCCCTCCTGCCCCCGCAGGTTGGCAGCGGAGCTTTAGGGAGGGGGAGGAGGATGAACCGAGTGGCGATTCTGAGCAGAGACATACTGGCGGAGAGGGCATGAGGATAGGGTGGTGAGGGTGAGAGGCTGTCGATATCATACGGCCCGATTGCCCATGCATGGTACGTTGAGCGCGCATGAGGCTTCATCTTTCCCGCTGACCGTGGTATGAGCAGTGTGAAGACACCGTGTTGTGAGTGTGTGTGTGTGTGTGTGTGTGAATTGATGAGCGTAACGTGTGTGTGTGTGTGTGTGTGTGTGTACGTGTGTGTATGTGTACGTGTGTGTGTACGTGTGTGTGTGTGTGTGTGTGTGTGTGTACGTGTGTGCGCGTGTGTGTTTTGAATGCATCGCCTCCCTGAGCTAGCCTAGTATGGCTGAATGCTAATGACAACACCTGTATACACGTATGTATACCGCACAGTCCTTTCAACACTGAGAACGTGACATACAAAATAAATGGTAGGTTTGTTACCGAAACAAGAAATGCCAAACAGTTTCTCTCTCTCTCTCTCTCTCTCTCTCTCTCTCTCTCTCTCTCTCTCTCTCTCTCTCTCTCTCTCTCTCTCTCTTCTCTCTCTCTTTCCGTTTACTGTGTGAGTGTATTGGTATTGTGTTTCTTTTATTTTATTATCATATAATTATATTCCTAAGGGAGGGAACTGGATGTAAAAATAAAGCACATGGGTGCTTATTCATTACCCTCGAAATAAAAGATTTTGCCATTGTCATTGTCCTTCTTCTGGGTGCTTATTCATTACCCTCGAAATAAAAGAATTTGTCATTGCCATTGTCCTTCTGCTGCCTTTCTTTCTTTGTTACTCTGTTGTCTTTCTTTACCTGTTAGCTATCTTAAGGTGAGCTAAATAGGTCATAGTGTTTGATGGTTGTGATAAATGGAACAAAGTTTTAAAATGATCACAGTGAAATCTCAAAGCGCTAGGAACCACCACTATTTCTCAGGATTTCTGGCAGAATCCATCTTTATGGGAAGTAAAAAACAAATTTATATATATACATATATATTTGTGAGTTTTTTAAACTGACGAAATACTTCAACCCCCTCAACAGGGTCATTTCAAGCTCGCTATCTTCAAATTAAAATTTAAACGTGGTAAAAGACAGCTCAGTATCAATGCTGCCTTCATCATCTTCAGCAATGACGGCACCAAGAGCCTGACATGACAGACGTGACGTCATCAGTGTGTGAGGGTGACAGTGGAGCAGACAGAAGATGACAGCTGTCTTGGCACTCCTGTACACTGCCACTATGATACAGGCACTGTCACACGCACACACACACACACACACACACACACAGTGTCCGCAGAACATCTTGCCCACACGTTAAAACCCGTTCGACTCTTCGGAAGAACAAGTCATTGTGTGCCGATGGGAACGGGTGACAAAATCTACAAAACTGCGCATACATGGGGACTGGATGAAAAAAAGTACATAAGTGCTTATTCTATTATCCTCGAAATAAAAGAATGACTAAATAAAAGAATGAATAACACACAGAGAGCCACATACACACCACAGCCTTGCTTCTTCCTGCGCACAGAATCCCTGGGCATCAATCAGACCCACAGCACACAGCACAGCACACAGCACAGCACAGTACAGCACAGGGGACACAGCACAGGACACAGGACATATTCTGCTCACAACAACAACAGTAGTAGTAGTAGTACCAGTGCTGTGTCACTGACTGCTATCTTCTCCCCAGTCATTAAAAGCGGGCAGGTATCCAACTATCTGCTCAACAGCCTACACCTCTCTCACGCCAACACCTCTTTTGTCTCCCCCCCCCCCCCCCCCCCCCTCCTTCTTCTTATCCACCACCTTTTGTACTGTTTGATCGTTCCTGGTGTTGTTGTTTTGGTGTGGGTTTGTTGTTGGGTCTTTGGTGTGGGTTTTATTTTGGGGGGGGAGGAGGAGGGGGGGGTGAAATGTTGAATGTCATTGTAGAAGTGTCTGCGACCTAGTATTAGTCTTATCTGTGTGTTTGTGTGTGTTGGGGTGGTTTCGGTTGGGGGGGGGGGGGGGGGGGGGGGGGGGGACGGCGGCGTGCCTATGTGTGTGTGTGTGTGTGTGAGTGTGTGCGCGCCTATGTGTGTGTGTGTGTGTGTGAGTGTGTGCGCGCCTATGTGTGTGTGTGAGTGTGAGTGTGTGTGTGTGCGCACCTATGTGTGTGTGTTGTGTGGGGTGTGTGTGTGTGTGTGTATGTGTGTGTGTATGTGTGGTGTGTGTGTGTGTGTGTGTGTGTGTGTGTGTGTGTGTGTGTGTGTGTGTGTGTGTGTGTGTGTGTGTGTGTGTGTGTGTGTGTGTGTGTGTGTGTGTGACACCATGAGGATAATGATGAGGATAATGATGAGGATAATGATGAGGTAGGTGAGGCCAGGCGGTGAACTATCAGCACTAAGAACCGGCACTGTACTTATCCTGCTGGCTGTGGGCCCAGCACCGCTTGACAGACAGACAGACAGACAGTCAGATAGACAGGCAGACAGACAGACAGGCAGGCAGACAGACAGACAGACAGACAGGCAGGCAGGCAGACAGACAGACAGACAGACAGGCAGGCAGGCAGGCAGGCAGACAGATAGACAGACAGGCAGACAGATAGACAGACAGGCAGACAGACAGACAGACAGATAGACAGACAGACAGACAGACAGACACAGATAGACAGACAGACAGACAAACAGACAGGCAGGCAGACAGACAGACAGGCAGGCAGGCAGGCAGGCAGGCAGACAGACAGATAGACAGACAGACAGACAGACAGGCAGGCAGGCAGGCAGGCAGGCAGGCAGGCAGGCAGGCAGGCAGACACCAGACAGACAGGCAGGCAGGCAGGCAGGCAGACAGGCAGACAGACAGACAGACAGACAGACAGACAGACAGGCAGGCATATAGGAAGACAGACAGACAGGCAGACAGGCAGACAGACAGACAGGCAGGCAGACTGACAGACGGACGAAGGAGCAGGGAGATGAATGACAGTTCCTATCACAACACCTCCATTTTGACTGACAAAGGGAGAGGGGGAGGAGGGGGGGGGGGAGAGTTCGTCAAGCTACGGTCACCCACAAGAGACCTCCACTGATAACTGCCCCTACTGCCCCAGGCTTCTGACACAGTCATGGGAAAACAGGTCACCAGTTTGTCTTTCTTTACTTTTTGCTCCTTATTTTGTTTATCAGTAGTGTGCTGTCCTGAATCGTCTTGTCTTCTCCTGCGCTGTCTTGTCTTCTCCTACACTGTCTGTCTTCTCCTGCACTGTCTTGTCTTCTCCTGCACTGGCTTGTCTACTCCTGCACTGTCTTGTCTTCTCCTGCACTGTCCAGTCTTCTCCTGCACTGTCTTGTCTTCTCCTGCACTGTCTTGTCTTCTCCTGCACTGTCTTGTCTTCTCCTGCACTGTCTTTGTCTTCTCCTGCACAGTCTTGTCTTCTCCTGCACTGTCTTTGTCTTCTCCTGCACTGTCTTGTATTCTCCTGCGCTGCTCTACACTGTTCTGTCACTGCAGACTCTGGGAGACTCGGACCTGTGGCCCCGGCCTGTCCTGGTTGCTGAAGCAGAGTCACAGCAGGCTCGTGTGGCCAAGGCAAGGCCTGGCCTGGCTGTCCCCTGTGGCCACGGCAAGGCCTGGCTGTCCCCTGTGGCCAAGGCAAGGCCTGGCCTGGCTGTCCCCTGTGGCCACGGCAAGGCCTGGCTGTCCCCTGTGGCCATGGCAAGGCCTGGCTGTCCCCTGTGGCCACGGCAAGGCCTGGCTGTCCCCTGTGGCCACGGCAAGGCCTGGCTGTCCCCTGTGGCCACGGCAAGGCCTGGCTGTCCCCTGTGGCCACGGCAAGGCCTGGCTGTCCCCTGACTCCGGTCTTTGTACTGTGAGACACTTTTGATGGATATTCTCAATTAATCGTTGGGGTGGGTTCTGATTTTGTACTACACAGTTTGGCTAAGACATTCTTCATAGTTGTGGTGGTTTCTTATTTTGTACTACACAGTTTGGCTAAGACATTTTTCATAGTTGTGGTGGGTTCTTATTTTGTACTACACAGTTTGGCTAAGACATTTTTCATAGTTGTGGTGGGTTCTTATTTTGTACTACACAGTTTGGCTAAGACATTTTTCATAGTTGTGGTGGGTTCTTATTTTGTACTACACAGTTTGGCTAAGACATTTTTCATAGTTGTGGTGGGTTCTTATTTTGTACTACACAGTTTGGCTAAGACTTTTTTCATAGTTGTGGTGGGTTCTTATTTTGTCCTACACAGTTTGGCTAAGACTTTTTTCATAGTTGTGGTGGATTCTGATTTTGTACTACACAGTTTGGCTAAGACATTTTTCATAGTTGGGGTGGGCTCACATAAGCATGCTGAAAGCACAGTGCACGCTGAACACCCGACATTTCATGTAAAAGACTAGTAACCAGACCACTCTGGATTTGCCTCTGGTCCTTTCCTGACAGTGAGTGAGCCACCCCTGCCCACACCCAGGGCAGACAGAGTCAGCCTTCAGGCATCCGCTCTCCATCTTCCAGAGGCGGACAGTCTGGGGAAAAGTGCACGGGGCTTGCAGCAGGCGTGACGGCGGACATGCAGCGAGCATCAGGCGGCGGCCAGAGCTGACAGTGGGCAGGACTGGGGCAGTCAGGCCGGGGTTTACAGCCCAGCACGTGGAGAATGCCAGCTAAAGCCACTTTATCGCAGCCCTGTGTGTGTGTGTGTGTGTGTGTGTGTGTGTGTGTGTGTGTGTGTGTGTGTGTGTGTGTGTGTTGTGTGTGTGTGTTTGTGTGTGTTTTTTTGTGTCTGTGTGTCTCTGTGTGTTATATGTGCCTGTGTCTGCCTGTGTCTGCCTGTGTGTGTCTGTGTATCTGCGTGTGTCTGTGTGTGAGTGTGTCTGTGTTTGTCTGTCTCCTTATATATTTGTCTGTCTGTCTTGTGTGTCTGTCTGTGTCTGACAGACAGAAAGACAGACAGACAGACAGGACAAACAGACAGAAAGTCAGTGTGAGTGTATCTGTGTTTGTCTGTCTCCCTATATATTTGTCTGTCTGTCTTGTGTGTCTGTGTGTCTGCGTGTGTCTGTGTGTGAGTGTGTCTGTGTTTGTCTGTCTCCCTATATATTTGTCTGTCTGTCTTGTGTGTCTGTGTGTCTGCCTGTGTAAGCCGTGGAAAGTCAGTGAGGACGTCTGTTGTGACATAACTCAACCATGGCACAAAGCAGTACACAGACAGGGGGGGGGGGGGGGGCATGATCCCCCGGTTAGGGAGGGAGCGTGATTGTGGAGTGAAGGTCAACACTGCCGACCTTTGCTGATGGAGGAGACAGAGTTTACAGATTGTTGATGCAGGGGACTGACAGTGACAACACACAGACAGAGAGAAACACAGGCAAACAGGACAGACAAACAGACAGACAGAAGAACAGACAGACAGAAGGGCAGACAGAAAGACAGACAGACAGGACGGACAGACAGGACAGAAAGACAGGACAGACAGGACAGGCAGACAGATGGACGGACAGAAAGACAGACAGAAGGACAGACAGAGGGACAGACAGAAAGACAGACAGAAAGACAGACAGACAGACAGGATGACAGACAGATAGACAGAAGGACAAACAAGAGAGAAACGATGATGACAAAGACAAAGTAAGACACACAGAGAAGTGGGGAGGAAAAGAGGAACAGAAAGAGTGATGCAATGACAGAGAGATCCAAATCAAATCAAAAGAAAATCAAAATCTTTTATTTCGAGGATAATGACGAAGCACTTCTGTGCTTTTTTACATCCAGTCCCCGCCCCTCTCAGGGATAGCATCAGGAAAGAAAAACACAAAAACAACAAACAAATTAAACAAATCCGGACTAAAAACACAAATTGAAAAAATAAACATCAAAAACAACAATAACAACAACAACAACAAACAAACCACATAAAACCATAAAGTTCTGACATAGGATAATCATAAGCTTCAGCTAATATTCATCATTAGGGGGGAAAAAGGGGGGTGGGCGGGGAACAGTAGCAACAACACAAGCACAGATATCATGGATTCAAAAGAAAAAGAAAATTATTGTGCATACAATCCAATGAAGAATACTGGCGTAACCACACACACAACCCCACACACACACACATACACACACATACACACACACACACACACACACACACATACACACACATACACACACACACATGTCTCCTCATCCACACTGCCTCTTTTAGACTCATGTGCATAATCATCAGATCAACAGAGACACAGACACAGACAGACACAGACACATGGACACAGAGTTAGAGACAGACACAAACACATGGACACAGAGCTAGAGACAGACACAAACACATGGACACAGACAGAGACAGACACATGGACACAGACAGAGACAGACACAGACACATGGACACAGACAGAGACAGACACATGGACACAGACAGAGACAGACACATGGACACAGACAGAGACAGACACAGACACATGGACACAGACAGAGACAGACACAAACACATAGACACAGACAGAGACAGACACATGGACACAGACAGAGACAGACACATGGACACAGCTAGAGACAGACACATACACATGGACACAGACATAGCTAGAGACAGACACAAACACATGGACACAGACAGAGACAGACACATGGACACAGACAGACACAGACACATAGACACAGACAGAGACAGACACATGGACACAGACAGAGACAGACACAAACACATGGACACAGACAGAGACAGACCACATAGACACAGACAGAGACAGACACAAACACATAGACACAGACAGAGACAGACACAAACACATAGACACAGACAGAGACAGACACAAACACATAGACACAGACAGAGACAGACACATGGACACAGACACAGACAGAGACAAGACACACATGGACACAAGACAGAGACAGACACATGGACACAGACAGAGACAGAACACAAACACACAGAACAGACAGAGACAGACACACTAGACACAGACAGAACAGACACATGGACACAGACACAGACAGAGACAGACACAAACACAATGGACACAGACAGAGACAGACACATGACACAGACAGAGACAGACACAGACACACAGACAGACACATGGACACAGACAGAGACAGAGACAGACACAAACACAAGGACACAGAGCAGAGACAGACACAAACACACAGACACAGACAAAACACAGACACAGACAGAAGACAGACACATGGACACAGACAGACACAGACACATGGACACAGACAGAGACAGACACAGACACATGGACACAGACAGAGACAGACACAAACACACAGACAGAGACATAGACTAGAGACAGACACAAACACATAGACACAGACAGAGACAGACACAAACACACAGACACAGACAGAGACAGACACATGGACACAGAGCTAGAGACAGACACAAACACAACAGACACAGACAGAGACAGACACATACACATGGACACAGACAGAGACAGACACAAACACATGGACACAGACAGAGACAGACACATGGACACAGACAGAGAACAGACACATGGACACAGACAGAGACAGACACAGACACATAGACACAGACAGAGACAGACACATGGACACAGACAGAGACAGACACAGACACATGGACACAGACAGAGACAGAACACATGGACACAGACAGAGACGACACAAACCATGGACACAGACAGAGACAACACAACCACATGGACACAGACAAGAACACACAGACACATGGACACAGCTAAGACACACAGACACATGGACACAGCTAGAGACACACAGACACATGGACACAGCTAGGACACACAGACACTGGACACGACAGAGACAGACACAGACACATGGACACAGACAGAGACAGACACAAACACACAGACAGACAGAGAAGGGCGGTGCACAGCACAGCATGAATGCAGTTAAAAGTCATACAACAACTGTTTCACACAGAAACTAGAGATTACAAAACGCAGGGGAGAGAACACCACCACACATGGTGACCTCCCCTGCATCCTTTCGGATATATGTATAAATAAAAGGCACAAAACGTTTGCTAGCTGTTTATTTTCGTTTCAGCCATGTATTTCGTCTGTGACTTCTTTTTCATGACCTGTTTCTGCTCTTTGGTCTTCTTTGGACATAAGCTTAAGTAGGTCACATGACTTTCTTTCTTTCTATCCTGTTTCTTTCTTTGGACATAAGCTTAAGTAGGTCACATGACTTTCTTTCTTTTTATCCTTTTTCTTTCTTTGGAAATAAGCTTAAGTAGGTCACATGACTTTCTTTCTTTGGACATAAGCTTAAGTAGGTCACATGACTTTCTTTCTTTCTTTCCTTCTGTCTTTCTTTCTTTGCACATAAGCTTAAGTAGGTGACATGACCGTTTCTTTAGTTCTTTCTTTCTTTCCTTGTTTCGCCGTTTTCCCCTTAACGATAATAATAATAATAATAATGTATGGAATTTATATAGCGCTGAATCTTGTAAAGCAACAAATCAAAGCGCTCAGATTTTACTTTAAGTCACGGCAGATTTCTCTCCGTGAAATTCGGGCTGCTCTCCCCGGGGAGAGCGGGAGAACGCGTCGCCACTTAGCGCTGCGCCACCCTTTCACCCTTTTTTTTCTTTTTTTTTTTTCTGCAGCTGTATTTGTTTCCCTATCAGAGTGGCTTTTTTTCTAAGAATTTTGCCAGGGACAACTCTCTTGTTGCCGTGGGGTTTTTTACGTGCGGTAATAATTACGAGTAACACACGGGACCTCGGTTTATCGTCTCATCCGATGACCCCACACATATCACAAGAAGACAGCCTATAACTCATCACGGGAGGGAAAGCATTCCCCTCACTGGGACAGGTACCTGCTGCCCATCCAGGAGCCAGAGCTGGAGTGCGACGTCTGGCAGGAGGAATGCTGGTGGTGAGGAGGGACCATGCACAAGACCCTGTCTCTGCTGCCCTGCCCTCACCAACCTCACCAACACACTGACCCTCCCTCACCAACACACTGACCTGCCCTCACCAACACACTGACCCTCCCTCACCAACACACTGACCCTCCCTCACCAACACACTGACCCTGACTGCCTCCCTTCAAAACCCTTCCTATGACACAAGCTGTAAACACAGGGCCCCAGTGCACGCAGAATATATATATATATATATGTATATATATATATCGTGCAGAGTGAAAACTGATACTTGATGAAGAAGCACGGCAGCCATGGCCAGTGGCATGGATGACGTGACACAGACACCCAGCATGCACCCTGCTACTGCAGAGGGATGGGCTCCGCCAGCTTCACCTTGTCCACCACACATTCAGCGCAGAGCCCTGAAGACTCCTCCCGGAGTTGATTAAAGGAGAAGTCATGTCCACAAAACAACAAGACCGCCATGAAGATGGAGCAGCAGTGAGTTCCCTCCTCTGGTCCCCCTCCATTCTGACGTCACCTTAATCAATGACGCCAGCTGCTGACCACACGTCAGTCAGGACCAACCAGCCAACCTCCGTTCTGACGTCACCTTAATCAATGACGCCAGCTGCTGACCACACGTCAGTCAGGACCGACCAGCCAACCTCTCACTGTGTCTGTACTGTACCCAGCTAAGGGAATCAACTCTCTCCACCCAACTCATATCAAAGTTATGTCCCCTACTTCACATGTCGCTCTTACCGTAAACATCCTTCTGTGTGTGATCAGGCAATCAGGCAAAATATTCAATCAGTCAATCAATCAACTAATAAGGCAATCAGGCAATCAACCAGGCAGTCAGTGAAGTAATCAGACAATTAATTAATCAAAAATCAAGGAGTCAATCAATCAATCAATAATTTTCTCAAAAGTAGAGTCCTGCAGGCAACATAGAACGACATGTTCGTGATGTATCCTCTGCTGCTCTCCAGAAATCAGAACATGCTGCAGCATGCACAACCAACACCTGACAGAAAGCAGGCCCTGAATCCGCCACCTCCATCCCCCCCACTGCCCACCTCAGTAGAACTTGACCTCTCCAGCAGGGTGTGCTGAGGATGACCGTCGTCCCTCCTCCCCCTCCTCCCCCTCCTCGGGCTGTTCCTTGAAGGCCACCCTGGAGGTCTGTTTGGGGTTCTGCCCCCCAGCTCCCTTGTCTGTCAGGAGCGGCTCCTCCACCGTGCCCTCCTCTCCGCCGCCTGTCGGGTCACCTGCCGGATCCTGGGACGAGGCCGGATCCTGTTTGGCCCAAGGCTGGATCTCGCCGGATCCCAAAATGATGTAAGCCAGGGCCCCCACGGTGTAGATAGCTGTGGCGATGAAGAAGACGGTCTGCCATTCGGCCTGCGTTTGCTGCAGAGAGAAAAGAAGAAGAAGAGAAACACCACCACCAGTGGACACTAGGTCAGGGTCAGACTCCTGGAGTTGGGTAATGGCAAAACACAGTCATTCCAGTGTCTCTTGTTATGCAAGTTGTAGAGGTGGGCATGAGAGCTATTCAAGGTGCTATCAGCTTTTGTTAAAGAAGAATGAACTTCATTATGTGACGGCAGAGTTCTCTGCCTGAAATTCGCATTACTCTCCCCAGGGATATGTTGCCACAAGAGCAGCATCCCCATCCCCCCTTTTTTCTATCTGGGGATATATTTGTTTCCCTATCACAGTAACGTTTTCTGCAGAATTTTGCTAGGGACAACTCTTGTTGTCATGGCTCTTTTACATGCACTAAATGTCTCACCCATGGACATTGCAGTGAACTTTGAAGGAGATGCTGCTTTTATCAAGGCAGGCAGTGATGAATGGATGTGTTTGGATTTTGGGAACTATGGAATTGACAGAGGAAACATTTGACTTAATTTGTGAGAGCCATCAAAGTGTTCTTGACTGGGGTGGTGCTGTCTTTGCATTCCTAACTTATGAACATGGAAAACGTTTTAATGCGTTGTATTGGGGGTTTTGCTCCTAGAATGGGTATTGATATATATATTCCTTGTTCCAAATCTTCTTTCGGTGTGTTGTTCTTTTGTATGTACAACTTTAGCCTTGATTGTTACTCAAAGCCTCTGTTTTTGAAATGATGAATGAGTCAGGTCTGGAATCTGTCGTCACAATTTGTCATTGTCATGGACTTTTTGTGTAACGTATTATATCTACTTAATCTGAGCAGCTTTCAATAGAGACAAGAAACTTGTTATTGTTCCAAAAAATATGCTGACCCTGTTAAAAAAAAAAAAAAGGTATCATTTGGGATGTTTTGGTTGTAAGCTTTCTTCAGGTAGTACATCAAAAAGGAATCAACCATCAGGATGCAGGCAGCAGACTTTGTTGTTTTCAAAACAAACAGTCTGAAAATTAAATTAAGCGCTTTGATTTGTTTATTTTACAAGATTCAGCGCTATATAAATTCCATACATTATTATTATTATGTTTCATAACACATCAGTTTAGGGTCTCAAACGAAAGGGTAGGGCCCAGAGAAGCAGTGATGGTGTGGTGTGGTGTGGTGTGGTGTGGTGAGGTGTGGTGTGGTGGGTGAGGTGTGGTGTGGTGTGGTGTGGGTGTGGTGTGGTGTGGTGTGGTGTGGTGTGGTGTGGTGAGGTGTGGTGTGGTGTGGTGTGGTGTGTGTGGGTGTGGTGTGGGTTGGGTGTGTGTGGGTGTGGTGTGTGGTGTGGTGTGGTGTGGTTTGGGGGTGTGGTGTGTGGTGTGGTGTGGTGTGGTGTGGTGTGGTGTGGGTGGTGTGGTGTGGGGTGGTGTGTGTGGGTTGTGGTGGTGGGTGTGGTGGTGGTGTGGTGGTGGGTGGTGTGGGGGGTGGTGTGGTGTGGTGAGGTGAGGTGTGGGTGGGGGGTGTGGTGGGTGGTGGGTGAGGTGTGGTGTTGGGTGGTGTGGTGAGGTGTGGTGAGGTGTGGTGTTGGTGTGGTGTGGGTGTGAGGGTGAGGTGGGTGTGGTGTGGGTGTGAGGTGGGGTGGGTGTGGTGTGGTGTGTAGGTGTGGTGGTGGGTGTGTGTGGTGTGGTGGTGTGGTTTGGGGTGTGGGTTGGGGTGGTGTGGTGTGGTGAGGTGGGTGAGGTTTTGGTGTGGTGTGGTGGGTGTGAGGTGGTTTGGGGTGGTGGGGTGTGGGGTGGTGTGGTGGGGGTGTGGTGTGGTGGACAGGAACAGCCTAGCTTCAGACAGTGGCATGCAGTGCATACAGATAAAACAAAAGCAAAACAACAAACGACCACTGTAACCGACAACCCTCAAACCCCTCCCCACTCCCCTCACCCTCTCCTTCCCTCCCTCACCCCCTCCTCCCTCCCTCACCCCTCCTCCCTCCCTCCTCCAGTACTGACGTGTGCGGTGATGTGGCCAATGGCCATGGGGGCCAGGAATCCCGGGATGGTGGCCATGGTGTTGGACAGGCCGAAAATCAGGCCGGCATAGCGCGGGGCGATGTCCACGGGGTTGACCATCCACCCGCTGCCGTACTGGAAGCCGCTGCAGGCCACTCCCATGGTCAGCAGCACCACCGCTGAGGTCGACTGCTCACAGCTCATGTAGCCCACCGCCGCCACCAGCACCCCCGGCAACAGCATCCCTGCATGCCGCAAACACAGAGAAGCGAGGGTGAAGAGGGGGACAGGGGGTGTAATGTTTCAGGGAATAAGTTAACTTTGTTCTCAACGACCATTGCTATAATTATAATATGTGAATACAATATCAGATGTATATCATGTTGACGAAAATGATTACGAAAGTAGTGATGAGCGATGAGATAGATAGATGATGATGAATGATGATGATGATGATGATGATGATGTATGATGATGGCGGGATGTGGCAATGTGTGTTGAGTGATGTATGGGGTTGGAGTGGTGGAGTGGTGGTTTTTGGTGGTTGTGAGTGGTGGTTGTGTGGTGGTGGTGGTGGTGGTGGTTTAGTGGTTGTACTGCTGCTGCAACTGACACGACAGTGGTGATAATGACGATGATGATGGTTAATGATTTCACAATCACTGCAATTATATCAGTGAGGTGTTTCTTCCCCTGTCTACGTACTAGTGTAGGTGCATTAATATATGCACGCTAGCGCGTGAGTGATCTTCAGTTTAACGTCTATTCACATTTTGTGATTTTAGACGGGAAAAAGTAATATAAACAAGAGAATGCAAACAATAACAAAAAGTGTCAAATAACAGTACTTAAAAACTAACTTTAACATACTACAAAAACTGAATTATCAGACTTCTTATCAATCCTAACACAATGTCCAACAGTAACGATGGTTCAGACAAAATCTGATCCAGTGACAAACCTTGGTATAGCAGGTAAAAATGCTTTTAAATGTCCACAATCAAAAATAACATGACTATTGGTAATCTTCTCCCCACAAATACAGTTTACATCTTTCACGTATTTTGTCCTGAAAGCATTTATGTACATAAGGGATAACATATTTCTACATTTATACCAACCACAGACTTTGTTAGAAATGAAAGCATTTCGAAAATCTATCACATTGCTTGTACAGCCATTATAAAGACAATAGCCAGAATCATATATTTTCTTTCTGAAGTGCTTCCAGCAAGCGTTTTGTAGCAAGCTGTATCCCTCATGCAGAGTTAAGGCAACGTTTATTTCACAAGAACTATTCTTATTTCTCGCTCCATATTTTGCAAGACTGTCAACTTTTTCATTAAAAAAGATACCAGTGTGTGAGGGAACCCAACAGAAAGTAACAGTACTACCTCTTAAAATCAAAAAGTGTACCACATGCCTGATTTCAATGATTAGGTCTTTTCTTACTTTAAAAGTAGATTTTTTTAAAGCATGTAAAACCGACTTAGAATCAACACACAAAAGTATGTTGAATATGTCTTTAGGGAAGTCAAGTACATAGTTAAGTGCCAACACTATAGCAGTTAGCTCAGCTGTAAATATATATTTATTTTTTTCCCAGGTTGACAACTCGTTCTACTTTTAATGATGGAATAATGAAAGCCTTGCGCGTGAGTGTGCGTGTATGTATGTATCTGTGTCTGGGTGTGTCTGTGTTTGCATCTGTGTCTGTTTTTCTGTGCCTGTATCTCTTATCTGTGTGTCTTCGCGTACGTGTGTGTGCACGCTCGTTTTCAAGTCTGTTCTGTTTAGTATGTATGTTTCTACTTGTGCATTAGTAGCCCTAATCTTTCAACATCCCCCCCTTCCTCTTACCCCCCCCCCCCCCCTCCTTCCATTTTATCTTTTAACATACCCCCTCCTTCCCCCCCCCCCCTCCTTCCATTTTATTTAACATAACCCCCCTCTTCCCCCCCCCCCTCATTTATCTTTAACATAACCCCACTCATACCCCCCCCCCCCCCCATTTATATTTTAACATACCCCCACTCTTTCCCCCCCCCCCCCAATTTAATCTTTTAAACAACCCCTCACTCCCCCCCCCCCCCCCCATTTATCTTTAACAACCCCACTCTTCCCCCCCCCTTCCATTATACTATTAACATACCCCCACTCCCCCCCCCCCCCCATTTTATCTTTTAACATACCCCACTTCCCCTCCCCCCCCCCCCCCCCATTTACTTTAACATACCCCACTCTCCCCCCCCCCCCATTTTCTTTAACAACCCCCACTCCCCCCCCCCCCACTTTATCTTAACATACCCCCACCTTCCCCCCCCCCCCATTTACTTTACATACCCCCACTCCCACCCCCCCCCCCCATTTTATCTTTAACATACCCCCACCTCCCCCCCCCCCCCCATTTTATCTTTAACATACCCCCTCCTTCCCCCCCCCCCCATTTTATCTTAACATACCCCCACTCTTCCCCCCCCCATTTTATCTAACTACCCCCTCCTCCCCTCCCCATTTTACTTTAACATACCCCACCCCCCCCACCTCCCCCCCACCTCCCCCCCAAACACCCCCCCACCACCTCCCCCCCCCCCTCCCCCCCACTTTCAACACCCCCCACTCCCCCCCCATTACTTAACATACCCCATCCTCCCTCATTTATCTTTACAACATACCCCATCTCTTTCCCCCCCCATCTTATCAACCCCCCCCCTCCCATTATTTACTTTAAACCAAACTCAACACACTTCCCCCCCCCCATTTTCTTTTAACAACCCCCACTCTTCCCACCCCCCCCCCCCCATTTATCTTTAACATACCCCATTTTCCCACCCTTAACCCCCCTCCACACCACATTCATTACTTAAAAACAATAAACCCACCCCCCAACTATTTTTCCCTTCCCCCCCCCCAATTTACCCCTTTTTAACATATCCCCTTTCAACCCCCCACCCCCCCTCCAATTATCTTTAAACAACCCCCATTACCCCCTCCCTCCCCATTTAATTTAAAAAAAACCCTTCAAACCCCCCCCACTACCTACATACCCCACCTCCCCCCCCCCCCCCTATTAATCTTCAACATACCCCCCACCCCCTCAACCACCCCTCTCTCTCCCCCCATCCCCCCCCCCCCATTTCACTTTCAACCCATACCCCTGATACCCCCCCCACCCCACCCCCCCATTTATCTTTATACCATACCCCCTTTACCCCCCCCCCCATACTTTACTTAATCCCCTACCCCCCCTCCTTCCCCCACCCTTCCCTCCCACTCATTCACAACCCCACTATCCCCCCCCCCCACCACTCTCTAACCCCCCCCCTCTACACCCCCCACACCCCCCTCATTTCTTTCCTCCCCCCCCTACCCCCCCCATCACCCCACACCCACCCTCCCCCCCCACCTCTATCTCTAAAACCCCCACCCCCCCCAATCACTCAACCACCACCCCACTTACTCTTTTCCATCCTTTTCCCCCCCCCATCTCCACTTCCCCCTCCACTTCACATCTCACCCATCATTCGCACTCACTATCCACCCATCTCTCTACCGATTTCCATCACATTCTCCTGATTCATACATCACACATTCATTCCCTAATCCTTTTCATACTGATCATCATCCATCATTCCCCCTTCACTCGCATCATCCATCACTCATTCCTCTTCATCAGCATCACTCTCTCATCATCCACAATTATTCCTTCCACCATTCCACTCGAATATCACTCCCTATTCTCATTAACCTCACCCCCAAATTTATTCACTCTCATTCCATCATCCTTCCCCTCTCACCTGATTCATCTCCATATACGATCCCCTCTCATCTCCCTCCCTCTTTCATACGTTCATTCGTCTTCTTACTCAATCATACGCTTCAACTATTCACCTTCCACCCACCATTTTGCAAACTCAATCAACTGCATTACCTTCTTCTTTCACTCCTCATCATTTGTTCACCCACTATCCATCTCTCTCAAACTATCATTCATTTCCCCTACTGCTCCTCATTTTCATTACGATTCTCCCCCTTCCTTCATTCCCCTCCCCTTTCTTGACTGCCCACCCCCCTTTCCCCCACTCCCATTCATTTTCCCCCCCCTTACTATTCATTTGTTCATACCCCCCCTTTACCCCCTCCCTATTTCATCTTTCAACATGTCCCTCCCCTCCCCCTCGCCACTTTTCCTATCTCTTTCTCCCCCAGACCTGCCCTCAGTACTTGGCTGTGAAGCTTTTCTACACTGAACAACTCATTGACTCGTGGATTCATTTCTTATAATTATACATTGATTCATTCATTAACTATTTCAATCAGTCAGTCATTGATTCATTTATTCACGGATTCATTCGCTCATTGACTGAATCCTTTATTCATGCCTTCATTCATCTATTCACTGATTTATTCATTCATACATTCACTGATTTATTCATTCATTCATTCATTCACTGATTCATTTGTTCATTGACTGATTCATTCATTCATGCATTCACTCATTCACTGATTCATGCATTCACTGATTTATTCATTAATGCATTCACTGATTCATTCATTCACTGATTTATTCATTCATCATTTCACTGAATTATTCATTCACTGATTTATTCATTAATGCATTCACTAATTTATTTATTCATGCATTCATTAATTCATTCGTTCATTAACTGATTCATTCGTTCATTAACTGATTCATTCGTTCATTGACTGATTCATTCGTTTATTGACTGATTCATTCGTTCGTTCTTTGACTGATTCATTCGTTCACTGACTGATTCATTCGCTCATTCACTGATTCATTTATTGACTGATACATTCATTCATTGACTGATTTATTCGTTCTTTCACTGATTCATTCATTTGTTCATTGACTGATTCATTCATTTGTTCATTGACTGATTCATTCATTTGTTCATTGACTGATTCATTCATTTGTTCATTGACTGATTCATTCATTTGTTCATTGACTGATTCATTCATTTGTTCATTGACTGATTCATTCGTTCATTGACTGATTCATTTGTTCATTGACTGATTCATTTGTTCATTGACTGATTCATTTGTTCATTGACTGATTCATTTGTTCGTTCATTCACTGATTCATTCATGCATTCATTGATTCTTTCATTTGTTCATTGACTGATTCATTCGTTCATTGACTGATTCATTTGTTCGTTCTTTCACTGATTCATTCATTCGTTCATTGACTGATTCATTCGTTCATTGACTGATTCATTCATTCGTTTATTGACTGATTCATTCGTTCATTGACTGATTCATTCATTCGTTCATTGACTGATTCATTCGTTCATTGACTGATTCATTCGTTCATTGACTGATTCATTCATTCGTTCATTGACTGATTCATTCATTCGTTCATTGACTGATTCATTCATTTGTTCATTGACTGATTCATTCGCTATATAAATTCCATATATTATTATTATTATTATTATTATTATTATTCATTCGTTCCTTCATGGACTGACTGGCTCCCTCCTTCCTTCCTTCCTTCCTTCCTTCCTTCCCTCCTTCCTTCCCTCCTTCCTTCCTTTCCTCCTTTCCTCCTTCCTTCCTTCCTTCCCTCCTTCCTTCCTCCCTTCCTTCCCTCCTTCCTTCCATCCTTCCTTCCTTTCCTCCTTCCTTCCTTCCTTCCTTCCTTCCCTCCTTCCCTCCTTCCTTCCCTCCTTCCTTCCTTCCCTCCTTCCTTCCCTCCTTCCCTCCTTCCTTCCCTCCTTCCTTCCTTCCTTCCTTCCTTCCCTCCCTCCTTCCTTCCCTCCTTCCTTCCTTCCTCCCTCCTTCCTTCCTTCCTTCCTTCCTCCTTCCTTCCTTTCTTCCTTCCTTCCTTCCTCCGTGCCTCCTTACCCAGACTGTTGCCCACTTTGCGGGCCTGTGTGGTGGTGAGGTAGCCTCTGGAGCGGGCAAAGTCGGCCATCTGACCGGACAGTACGATAGCCAGCCAGAAGCCCACATAGGGCAGCGCTGACAGCAGGCCGTTCTGTCAGCAGCGTCAGCGTCGTTGTGTCATCATCAACAATATCATCATCTTCTTCATCATCGTCGTCATTGTCACCATAATCATCACCATCATTGTCATCATAATCATCATCACCATCAGCAGCAGCAGCAGCAGCACTGTATAAGTCGTCATCGTCATCATCATAATCGTCATCATCGTCGTCGTCGTCAGGGAGGTGAAACAGACAGAGCTGACCTGTTTGATGAGGAAGAGGAGAATCTCCTTCAGACAGGTGGAGATGTTGATGGGGAGGGTGAAACACATGAATGAATGAATGAATAAAAGAATAAACACATGAATGAATGAATAAAAGAATAAACAAATGAATGAATGAATGAATGAATGAATGAATGAATGAATGAATGAATGAATGAATGAATGACTTTATAAACGAATAAACGAACGAATAAAACTGACCTGCTCGATGATGAAGAGGAGAACCTCTTTGAGGTGGGTGGGGGTGTTAGTGAGGAAGGGGCCATCAACCAACCAATCAATCAATCAATCAACCAATCAGTCAATTAATCAGTAAATCAATCAATCAGTCAATTGATCAGTATCTACCTGTTTAATGTGGAAGTGGAGCACCTCCTTCAAGTTGGTGGGGATGTTGGTTAGCAAGGTGACATCAATCAAATCAATCAGTCAACCAATCAGTCAATCAATCAGTCAATCAATTAGTAAATCAATCAACTAATCAGTCAGTCAGTCAGTAATGTACCTGTTTGATGTCGAAGTGCAGCACCTCCTTCAGGTAGGTGGGGATGTTGGTGAGGAAGGTGTAGGTGCCGAAGTTGGAACAGGTATGGGTCAGAATGATGCCCCACACTGCCCGTGACGTCAGCAGTGCCCGCCATGGCACGTGACCACTGCCCTGCACTCAGTGACAGCAGTGACACTGACAACATGGCCCATAGACATGGCAGTGACACTGACAACACGGACCATACACATGGCAGTGACACTGACAACATGGACCAAATACATGGCGGTGACACTGACAACATGGACCATATACATGGCAATGACACTGACATCATGGACCATATACATGGCAGTGACACTGACAACATGGACCATATACATGGCAGTGACACTGACAACATGGACCATAGACATGGCAGTGACACTGACAACATGGACCATAGACATGGCAGTGACACTGACAACATGGACCATATACATGGCAGTGACACTGACAACATGGACCATAGACATGGCAGTGACACTGACAACATGGACCACATGCCTCTCTCTCTCTCTCTCTCTCTCTCTCTCTCTCTCTCTCTCTCTCTCTCTCTCTTAAAACCGGTATCCAACATTTAAAAACAGGAAAAAGTGCTGGTCCAAACAAAATAATAGGCGAAATGCTAAAAAAAATGCTAACTCAATTGTTATTTCCTTCCTAACTCAACTCTTCAACGATGTTTTTGAAAGAGGTGCTTTCCCTTTGGAGTGGGCCAAGTCTATGATTATTCCTATTTACAAAAAAGGCGACAGCACTAAAACAGACAATTATCGTGGAGTAGCCCTCACTAGCATCGTCAGCAAAATATATACTTATATTTTAAATAAAAGGTTAACTAGATGGGCTGACGAGACTGAAAATCTAATTGAAGAACGAGCAGGTTTTTGAGCAAATTATAGTACTACTTATCATATATTCACCCTCTACTCTACTGTTCAAAAATACTTGCAATCAAATAAAAAACTATTTGTGGCATTTGTCGATTTTCGAAAGGTGTTCAATTCTGTAAATCGTAATATGCTATGGACTGTTCTCCATAAAAATGGAATAAACGGTAAATTATACATGGCACTAAGGAGTATCTATAAATCAGTCTTGGCATGTGTACGTGCAGGATATGATTATTCTGAATATTTCGAAAGTCCAAAAGGTGTGAAGCAGGGCTGTACTTTAAGCCCACAATTGTTTTCTTTTTTAATTAAAGAATTAGCCGTTAAATTAACAACAAAAAATGGAAAATATGGTATTCAGATTATCTCAGGAGCCATGGAAGTATTTTTACTACTATTTGCCAATGATATGATTCTCTTGTCTGACACGGTACTAGGTTTACAAAACCAACTAGATATATTAAAGGAAGAGGCAGATCGCCTAGATTTAACAGTCAATATGGAAAAAAAGAACATCATGATTTTTAGAATGGGAGGACATTTATCAGTGCGTGAAAAATGGTTTTATGGAAATGCTGAAGTGAAAATTGTGAATTCTTATAAATACCTAGGGATGACATTTTCAAGGAAGCTAAGTATGAATGTTGCATGGCGTGAATCTTGCAGGAAAGGGAAAAAAGGTGTAATCGAAATCTTAAAAACGTTACGAAAGTTGAATTCAGTAGATTGTTCTTTATTTTGGAAATTGTTTGATGTTCAAATAGAACCTTTACTTAGATATGCATCTGAAATATGGGGACTTACTGTTAATTCACAAATAGAAAAAAATACATGCATATGGTATCAAATGTTTTTTATGTCCCAATCCATTCCTCAAATACTGTACTATATGGAGAAACGGGAAGATATCCTTTAAACATCAGAACATCTGTTAAGTGTATTAAGTACTGGCTAAAACTACTGAAACTTCCAGGGTCACGTTTATGAAGGCAGTCTTATGACATGATGGGTATACAAAATTAATGGAGCTGGGTAAGAAGAATTGGGCTTATCAAGTTGAAAATTTTGTATCAGACCATGGTTTTGGAATCGTGTGGTTGTCTCAGGAAGTAGGTAGCGAGCATTGGTTTATTTTTTAATTGAAAGACAGACACATTTGTTCATTTAAACAAAATTGGCACTTGGACATGGAAAGTAAAGATAAATACTGCTGGGTTGTTTTCCTTTAAGTGTGCTTTTCAAGCTGAAAAGTATCTTCGAATAGTCACTGACAAATGGCACCGACTAAATTATGCAAGATTTCGACTAAGAACACTCAGCTTCAATGCAAACAAAAGATGGTTTCAACCTGAGACGTCCACACAGTTCCCATGCCCTATGTGTGGTCATATTCTTGATGATGAAGTGCATTTCCTGTTTCAGTGTCAATCATATGTTTCCATACGTGAAAACTGCAGTGTTCTCTATCTAGAAGCTTTCCCAAGCAAGAATTTTTTTCTATATAATCATCTGATGACGATATTGCGATCAAATCTGTTGCAAAGTTTACTGCTGAAGCACTGAAATTACGACAATCACAGCTACATACCAATTAGTTTAACATTTGTGACTAAACTTAAGTAACATTTATATTCTGTAATCTCCAGCAACATTTTGTGACACACCTAAACAAACATTTATAATTACACTGTAATCTCCAGCAAGAATATTTATTGAAAATTTCACATACAATTTTATTGGATGGTCAAATATAGCATTCTAGAATGTTCTTGTTATTATTTTAGTTATTTTTTATTGGTTCCTATTGTTTATCCTTGACATTACTTTGTGCTGAGTTTGAAACAGTTTATGTCAGAGCTTAAAAGTCGTATGGTTCATAGAGGGCTCTTTTTTTTGGAGGGGAGGGGGGGTCATTAAGTTAAATGCATCATGTAATTTTTCTTGTATTTATTTGTATTTACAAAAGGAAGTCTTGTGTAACCCCCCTTGTCAATAGGCCACATTGGGCAATGACAATACATTGGTCAAAGCGTCACAGCGTGTCTCTCTCTCACTTGCTCGCTCTCTCTCTCTCTCTCTCTCTCTCTCTCTCCCTCTCTCTCTCTCCCTCTCTTGCTCTCCCCCCCCCCTCTCTCTCTCTCTCTCTCCTCATGGGCTCATGTTCTCTGCCTGGTGGTTGAAGACAGACTGACACTGGTCTGACTGACTGACCTCCATGGTACTGCTGCTGCTGCTGCTACTGCTGCTACTACTGCTACTGCTGCTACTGCTGCTACTACTGCTGCTGCTGCTACTGCTGCTGCTGCTGCTACTACTGCTGCTACTGCTGCTGCTACTGCTGCTGCTGCTGCTACTGCTGCTACTGCTGCTGCTACTGCTGCTACTGCTGCTGTTGCTACTGCTGCTATTGCTGCTACTGCTGCTGCTGCTGCTACTGCTACTGCTGCTGCCACTGTCTTCCTCTCTCTGTCTCTCTGGTCACAGTGTCCAGTGATTTCAAGGTGTCTCCTCTGAAGCCAGAGTGCAGCTGTCACTTTGCTGAGGGTTTGTGTTTCCGTTCCTCGGCTAGAGCTCCGAGGTTGACAATGGTCAGATTTCACGACCGCTTTGGCCGCCATGAAGGCAGCTGCATTCCGACATCGGGGATGTATGGTGGCATGTTCGTGTTCCGTAAGCCACCGGTCAATGACATGAATTATGGGATCTTTAACGTGCATATTTGATCTTCTGCATGTGTATCTGAACAAAGGGAATGAAGGCACTGACAAGTCTGCATTTGAGCTGACCTGGAAGATCATAGAAAACCCACCCTAAATATGTACACAGACACACACACACACACACACACAGACACACACCCTACACACACACACACAGACACAGCACACACACACACACACAACACACACACACACACACACACACACACACCCACAGGGCCTGCCTACCTCCTGGTGGCGGCCATCTTGCCCTGAGACTGGTGGTGATGTAGGTCTTTTCTTCAGGCTGATATGCGCGGATGTTCTGCGGAGAATCGAACACCAGGAACGACACACACAAACACACCACGCCACCACACTGCACACACCCACACACTAGAATGCATGTTCAGACACTGTCATACATAGATACTACATTATAATATCTAGTAATAGTATAGCCCACAGGAACACATAGAACACTAGAAGTGTATATACAACACACACACATGTGTGATATCTTCAGTTTAACGTCTTTTCACATTTAGCGATTTTAGACGAGCTGTGTGTGTGTGTGAGAGAGAGAGAGAGAGAGAGAGAGGCGATAGATAGATAGATAGATAGATAGACAGACAGACAGACAGACAGACAGACAGACAAAAGATAGATAGATAGATAGATAGATAGATAGACAGACAGACAGACAGATAGACAGATAGACAGACAGACAGATAGATAAATAGACAGACAGGCAGGCAGGCAGACAAAACATAGATAGATAGATAGATAGATAGATAGATAGATAGATAGATAGATAGATAGATAGATAGATAGATAGATAGATAGATAGATAGATAGATAGATAGATAGAAATGAAACAACACACACACACACACAAAAACACAAAGAAGTATAACATAGAAACACATATAACACAAAAACACATACAGCACAAAGAAATACATATATCACATAAAAATCACATATAACACATAAAAGTAATAAATGTAGACAAAAAAACACGTACTGACATACAGATATATGCACACAGACGTATTTTTGAACAGATAAAGACAAGTATATTAGCATGCACGAACGTGAGCACAAAAACTGTGCAACTCGTGTATGCATAACATGAATGTGCCTACTATGTTCATGCATGCATGTGCTCTTGTACCCATTCACCCCAACTCTCCTCTCCCACCTCCACCCACACAAAACTAGAAATATTGTGTAATATCACTGATGTGAAAAGACAAACTGACAGTATCAGTGATGTGAACAGACAAACTGACAGTATCACTGACATGAACAGACAAACTGACAGTATCACTGACATGAACAGACAAACTGACAGTATCACTGATGTGAACAGACAAACTGACAGTATCACTGACGTGAACAGACAAACTGACAGTATCAGTGATGTGAACAGACAAACTGACAGTATCAGTGATGTGAACAGACAAACTGACAGTATCATCAGTACACAACACAAATCCCGCCTCTTCCTCCTCCCCATACAGCATGTGGTTTCTATAGAAATGACCTCCAAACTGTCACTGCTGACTGACCTAAGAGGTACAAGCTGTTTCTATGGAAACGACCTCCAAACTGTCACTGCTGACTGACCTAAGAGGTACAAGCTGTTTCTATAGAAACGACCTCTAAACTGTCCTGCTGACCTAACAGTTACAAGCTGTTTCTATGGAAACGACCTCCAAACTGTCACTGCTGACTGACCTAAGAGGTACAAGCTGTTTCTATAGAAACGACCTCTAAACTGTCCTGCTGACCTAACAGTTACAAGCTGTTTCTATGGAAACGACCTCCAAACTGTCACTGCTGACTGACCTAAGAGGTACAAGCTGTTTCTATGGAAACGACCTGCAAAATGCTCTGCTGACCTAAGAGTACTCATTCCATTATCCTCAAAATAAAAGAATAAATAAATAATAAATAAATAAAAGGTAGGAGCTGTTTCTTTTGCCATGACTGACAAACTGTCACTGACCTAGGAGGTACAAGCTGTTTCTACTGCCATGATTGACAAACTGTCACTGACCTAGGAGGTAGGAGCTGTTTCTACTGCCATGATTGACAAACTGTCACTGACCCAGGAGGTAGGAGCTGTTTCTCTATTGCCATGATTGACAAACTGTCACTGACCTAGGAGGTAGGAGCTGTTTCTACTGCCATGATTGACAAACTGTCACTGACCTAAGAGGTACAAGCTGTTTCTATAGCCATGATTGACAAGCTGTCACTGACCTAGGAGGTAGAAGATGGAGGGCCAGCCACCATCCAGCCCGTGTTCACACAGCAGGCCCGCTATGGGGAAGGTCAGCACATTGCCCACCTGGGAGCCTGTGGGAGGACACAGTGATGTGATAACAGTCATCATCACCATCACCACCATCATCGTCATCATCATCACCACCACCATCATCATCGTCACCATCATCATCATCATTATCATAATCGTCATCATAATCATCACCATTATCATCATCATTATCATCATCACCATCACCATCATCACCATCATCGTCATCATCATCATTATCACCATCATTATCATCATCATCATCATTGTCATAATCTTCATCATATTCATCACCATTATCATCACCATCACCATCATCATCACCATCATCATCATCATCATCACCATCACCATCATCATCATCATCACCATCATCATCGTTATCATCATCACCATCTTCTTCTTCAAATTACTGAAAAATTTATAAAACTCGAATACTGTCATATCTTAGCTCAGGTGATTTCCTCATCACATGGGGAAAATATCTCAAAGTCAGTTTGAAAAACTTCTCTGAAAAAATTTTCTTTTTCTTTTCCTTGCTTTTTTTAAATATTGTCTTAGAAACATTGCCAAACAAAAACCAAATCCTGACTTCTGTCTATGTCTCTGCATATTTTCAGACAATAGGAAAAAGAAGTTTTTAGTGTTCATCCTCACTTTTCTTGTACTAGGTTTAGAATGGAAAAGGAGTCAGGAAAAAAGACAGCAAAAGGATGTTTGTTCAGTGATTACACAGTTCAAGTCAGGTTTTAAACGTTGATCATGCTTTGAAGGTAAAAAAGCATAATAATAATAATGAATAGCATTTATATAGCACATTTCTCAAAGCAATGACTCAATGCGCTTTCATACCATGCACATTTATACACATGCACACACAGCACATAATATCATTGTGATAATGAGCATTTCTAAAGCACAAATAAATTTACAAGAGATACCTATCACACTGTAGAGGCACACACTTGCGTCCGGGCACACACTAGCAGGGCAATTAACAGTACACTCAGAGAAAAGGCACTAGCAATAACATAACTAACAAACAAACAAAAACCCATAACCAACAGCCAGGCATGCACATGAAGTAGCCTACAGTGTGACAAACAGCGACCGTCAAGACAAGCACAATATATTAACTAGCTAAGAAATACATTAAAGAGATGCGTCTTCAATGAAGACTTAAACTGGGATAAAGTGGGAGCATGTCTGACGGCTGGTGGCAGAGAGTTCCAGATCGTGGGCGCAGCAACATCAAAAGATCTACGACCTGCGGTTTTGAGGTTGTAATGGGGTACAACAAGTAAGTTATCATTCGAAGACCGCAGGGTTCTAGTTGTGGTTCGTGTTTTCAAGGCAGCTGACAGAGATGGAGCAAGCGAGCCTTCAGAGTGACGGTATGCCAAGACCACAACTTTGTACTGACAGCGTGCCCTTATAGGTAACCAATGAAGCTCCCTAAGCATGGGAGTCACATATAAGTGCTTATTCCATTATCCTCGATATACAAGAATAAAATTAAAATAAAATAAAAAGATCTACTAGAAGTCTTCATGTGGGGAATTTTGGGGCAAAAAGACGCAGGTTCCCCCCCCCCCCCCCCCCCCCCCCCATCACGTGACCTGAATATCCGATGCTGCCCAGCTGACTGCTCTCCAGTGGCGGCGCCCAGCTGGCCCACAGCACATTCATGGCGGGGAAGGTCACCCCCTGCACACACACACTGAACACTGAACACCAAACACTGAAGACTGCACACTGAACACCACACTGAACACTGAACTCCACGCTGAACACTGAACACCACACTGAACACTGCACACACCACACCTCTCATCACACCACACACCACACCTCACATCACACCACACACCATACCTCACACCACACCTCACATCACACCACACACCATACCTCACACCACACCTCACATCACACCACACACCACACCTCACACCACACTGATCACTGAACACTGCACGCTGCACACTTCACCCTCACTTCCCGACTCCCCCTCCCTCCCTGAGGAGGTTGGTGCCCTGGTTCAGGGAGTCCCTCCCTCCCTGTGCAGGTGTCTTGGGCAAGGTGCACCCCTTGACACCCCCCTCCCCCTCCCCAGATACAACACACGTCATCCATAACTCTATCTGTATTACACCCCCTCTACATCACATGTGCTGTAAAACAAAATTGATAAATATCACAGAACTTCCTACACCACAAAGAGTACACTGTAAACAAACTGATAAATATCACAGCACCTTTTTACACTACACGCACTGTAAATGAATTGATAAATATCACAGAACGTTCCTACACCACAAAGAGTACACTGTAAACATACTGATAAATATCACAGCACCTTTTTACACTACACGCACTGTAAACAAACTGATAAATATCACAGAACGTTCCTACACCACAAAGAGTACACTGTAAACAAACTGATAAATATCACAGAACGTTCCTACACCACATAGACGTACACTGTAAACAAACTGATAAATATCACAGAACGTTCCTACACCACAAAGACCTACACTGTAAACAAACTGATAAATATCACAGAACGTTCCTACACCACAAAGAGTACACTGTAAACAAACTGATAAATATCACAGAACTTCCTACACCACAAAGAGTACACTGTAAACAAACTGATAAATATCACAGAACGTTCCTACACCACAAAGACCTACACTGTAAACAAACTGATAAATATCACAGAAGGTTCCTACACCACAAAGACCTACACTGTAAACAAACTGATAAATATCACAGAAGGTTCCTACACCACAAAGACGTACACTGTAAACATACTGATAAATATCACAGAACGTTCCTACACCACAAAGACGTACACTGTAAACAAACTGATAAATATCACAGAACTTCCTACACCACAAAGAGTACACTGTAAACAAACTGATAAATATCACAGAACTTCCTACACCACAAAGAGTACACTGTAAACAAACTGATAAATATCACAGAACTTCCTACACCACAAAGAGTACACTGTAAACATACTGATAAATATCACAGAACTTCCTACACCACAAAGACGTACACTGTAAACATACTGATAAATATCACAGAACGTTCCTACACCACAAAGACGTACACTGTAAACATACTGATAAATATCACAGAACGTTCCTACACCACAAAGACGTACACTGTAAACATACTGATAAATATCACAGAACTTCCTACACCACAAAGACGTACACTGTAAACATACTGATAAATATCACAGAACTTCCTACACCACAAAGACGTACACTGTAAACATACTGATAAATATCACAGAACGTTCCTACACCACAAAGACGTACACTGTAAACATACTGATAAATATCACAGAACGTTCCTACACCACAAAGAGTACACTGTAAACATACTGATAAATATCACAGAACGTTCCTACACCACAAAGACGTACACTGTAAACATACTGATAAATATCACAGAACGTTCCTACACCACAAAGAGTACACTGTAAACAAACTGATAAATATCACAGCACCTTCCTACACCACAAAGACGTACACTGTAAACAAACTGATAAATATCACAGAACGTTCCTACACCACAAAGACGTACACTGTAAACAAACTGATAAATATCACAGCACCTTCCTACACCACAAAGACGTACACTGTAAACATACTGATAAATATCACAGAACTTCCTACACCACAAAGACGTACACTGTAAACATACTGATAAATATCACAGAACGTTCCTACACCACAAAGACGTACACTGTAAACATACTGATAAATATCACAGCACCTTCCTACACTACACGCACTGTAAACAAATTGATAAATATCACAGGACACTCCTACACAAAACTCACTGTAAAGAAATCAATACATATAACAGCACTTTCCTATACAACACAACACTGTAAACAAATTGATAAATATCACAGGACACTCCTACACAAAACTCACTGTAAAGAAATCAATACATATAACAGCACTTTCCTATACAACACAACACTGTAAACAAATTGATAAATATCACAGGACACTCCTACACAAAACTCACTGTAAAGAAATCAATACATATAACAGCACTTTCCTATACAACACAACACTGTAAACAAATTGATAAATATCACAGGACACTCCTACACAAAACTCACTGTAAAGAAATCAATACATATAACAGCACTTTCCTATACAACACAACACTGTAAACAAATTGATAAATATCACAGGACACTCCTACACAAAACTCACTGTAAAGAAATCAATACATATAACAGCACTTTCCTATACAACACAACACTGTAAACAAATTGATAAATATCAAAGGACACTCCTACACAAAACTCACTGTAAAGAAATCAATACATATGACAGCACTTTCCTATACAGCACAACACTGTAAACAAATTGATAAATATCACAATAAAACAAAAAAGATAATTATCACAGCATCCTCCTACACAACACACACCTATGTCAAAGTACACTTCTGCACTTTACATAATGATCAACACCATATCAACAAACACCACAACACATTTCTGATGCAAAACCTCCCTCTCTCCCAACACAGCCTGCTTTAAACCCAAACCACTAACAAGGACAGTCGGTTGACGGCAGGGGCAGCCCCCCTGCTCCACACTGACACCACAGTAAAGAAAAAACCCCAACAAATATCACTGTACCCTCATGGTGAGCAGAAACCCTTACTCCCTACACTTCACACACTGTCTACCTGCCTGCATTGTCCAATTCAAGACAATATTCAAAACAGTATCAAGCTCACTCTTTATCTACTGGGTCCATGAATAGGCATTGCAAATAGTCACACTTTATCAAAAGTCGGAACAAACCAGGATTTACAGTAAACAGGTTGCTTCTCTCGGATTATGAGATCAAACATGGAAATGAGTTTTTTCTGGAAGCTTCCATAAAGGGAGGGGGAGGAGGCGGGGGAGGAGGAGGAGGGGGAGGAGGAGGAGGGGGAGGAGGAGGAGGAGGAGGGGAGGGGAGGAGGAGGAGGAGGAGGAGGAGGAGGAGAGTGGCCGTTTGGCCTGACAGGGGCAGCAGCACTCACCTGACCCACTCCTGCCAGGAAGCGGAGGGGCCAACGGGAACGGAAGTCGGTGGGGGGCGGCAAGGGGCATGAGCAAGTGCAAAAGGGGCCGCCCCCATAAGAAAAGCCGAAACCAACCCGCCCCCCCCTTCCCCCAAAACCCTTTGGCCCCCCACCACCCCCCCGGGGAACGGGGTGTCTTTGTACCCCCCAGAAAAAAGGAGCCCAGGACCACCCCTTTGATCCCTTTGGGACCAGCTAAACCCCCCCCGTCCCCCCGGGCCCCCAACAAAACCCCCAACCCCCCCCCCCCCCCCCCCCCTTTCCTTTCAGCCCTAAACCCAAAGTTTCTGTGGGAAAAAACCTTTCAACCCCTTTTTTCAGCCGGGCCCAGTTTTTTAATGAAAAAAACCCTTTCCCCCTTTTTCAGCCCTCCCCCCTTTTTCGGGGCACAACATTCCCCCTTTAAATTCTGACCCGGGTTCTCTGACCCGAAAAATTTTCCCCCCTTTAAACCCCTTTCAGTCGCCCCAGTTTGGGGGGGGCAAAAAGTCCCCCCCCTTTCAGCCCGACCCATTTTCTCTGAGCAGAACTTTCTCCCCTTTTCAGTCCCTAAAACCAATTGGCGGGGCCGAAAAAAGCCCCCCCCTTTCAGTCTGACCCATTCTCGGGCGGGAAAGTCCCCCCTTTTTCAGCCCCTGCCCAAATTTGGGCAGGGCAGAAAGTCCCCCCCTTTCAGTCTGACATTTTTTTCTCTGCCCCCAAAAACAGTCTCCCCTTTCAGTCTACCCATTTTTCTGGGGGCAGAACAGTCTTCTCTTTCAGTCTAAACCAAAGTTCTGTGGGCAAAAACAGTCCCCCTTTCATCAACCCAGTTCGTGGGCAGAACAGTCCCCCCTTTCAGTCCTGACCCCACTGAAATTAAAAAATCCTTTGTTCCCCCACTCGGGCCAAAGCAGGGCTACAAAAACTTCATTCTCCCTTTCACTGGACTGGCAAAAGCGAAACACCCGCCCCTACAACTGAAAAACCATGGAGGGGGACAGCACTCTATCGTACTGTACGGTACTGTACTTTTTCTGCGTGGGGTGTATGCAGTGCAAAGGCGCGTGCAGTGAAAGGCAGTGCAGTGTGTGCAGTTTCAGTGTAGGGTAGGGGCAGTGCATGTAGGGGCAGTGCAGGGGAAAATTGCAGCCAGTGCAGGGGAGTGCAGTGAAGTGCAGTTTTGGCAGCGCAGTGAAAGTGTGGGTGCAGTGAAGTGCAGTGTATTGCATGCAGTGCAATAAATTGGGGTTCTATCCAGCGCGAGTGTGCTGGGCCTCTTGGGGAAAGGGACTGGACTGAAAACACCCAACTTAAATTCCCCTTTTACTGATGCAATTTTGAGAGTGTTGCCAAATTTGCTAAAACCCAAAACGCAGGGGCTGATCCTTCGGGTCCGCTTTCCCCCCAGGGGATAATTATTATGAATAAAGGAAGCCCGGGAAGGGGGTTAAAAAACCCTTTTTTTTAAAATGGGGCCCCAAAATTTCATGTACTTACAAAAGCAGCATCCCCGCATATCCTCATTGCCATTGATAATCAGCAAAAAAAGAAAATGTGATTTGTGGCCCGTTGCCCCGGGTCAGAATAGGGTAAAAGGAGTCAAGCTCAACCACTTATGTTTATCCAAAACCAGGCAATTTTTGGGCCCCATCGGCTTCGCCCACGACCAAAAACTGCAAGTTTTATATAAAAACTAAGCAGTTTACCTTACTTTTTTACCCTATCCTCACAAAAAACTAAAAGTAAAAAAATTTATTTCAAATGACAAAAAAATAAAATTATGGTTTTGTAAAAAATTTATTTTGTAAGAACTAATACAAAAATCTAAAAAAAAAAAAACTAATATTCTTTTTATTTTTATTTTGCTATGCTTGCGATTTTTTATTAAAAAAAAGTGCAAAAACCTTCCCGCTACCCAGGCTCGTTCAGAAGGAGAGCAATTTGGAGGGATGAAACGGGTTTTGGTAGCGGAGAAATTTCCGGGGATTCAGACGTTGGAATGCCAACAACGCATTCATACCCACAAAACATTCACACAACACTAACAGGACAACAAATACCATTTAAAAACAACATAGTACAAAAAGCATAACAACAAAAACTTAAACACAAAATGAACACAACAAACACTAAAATAAATAAGGACCTTAGCCCAAAGTCCCTACCGGGATTGAACCGGGGCCCCCTGTCGCCTGCCTCCCAGTCTAAGCATTCCCTCCCCCACTGGGCTGCCCCCCAAGGGGGATAGAAAGAGTGAAAATTTAAAAAATATAAACCCCTTCCTACTGATTGGGAAAAAGCCCCTCCCATTTTCGCCTGTGTTAGCAAAAGATTTTGGCATGTTGCCAATAAACACACAGCGTAGGCCTACCGCTCAACCCAAATTATTATTTGGTTGGTTGAGGTTATGTGTTGTCTGGCTGCTGTTCTTGTGGTGTTTTAAAAAAAAAAGTATTGGGTTTACACTACACATATTTTGTGGGGGTCGTTTTGAGTATTTTTTACTATCTTTAGCTTCTCAGTTTTGTTTTTATTCTTTTTCTTTCTTGTCCGCTTAATAACTCATTCTCCCGAAGGCAAAATTTTTAAACCCCCTTGTCTTCATGTGAAAAATTACAAGGGCTTTGATTTGTTACGGGTAATCTTTTAATATCTATTATATTTTTGTTCAGCAAACCAAA